>JALMQS010000063.1:2863028-2972997 GCA_024734495.1 Forficula auricularia | reverse complement strand
ATTTCTACATTATTAACTATCTTTTTTGAATAACAAATATCATCAATAGAATTATAATATTTTATCCGCGGTCCGAGACAATTTTAATCTTCAAATGTGGCCCGTGTAAGCCTAAAGGTTGGACACCCCTGCCCTACACCATTTGAGAACTGTAAATATAAAATAGGTAATACAATATAAAGATATTTGAAAGAAATTATATTTTTTGTATGTTTATAATTTTGTTTTATTTTGAAAGTAATTATAATATATATATTTAATTTCAATATTTTTTGGCTTCAACAAAATTGAATGCTGATCATACAAATTACAAATACAGAGGTGAAGAACCAAACTCTTGAAGTAAACTATCTTTGGCGCAAATATCTTTTAGGTATTATCACCAGAGATAAAATAGTTTGCAACCAATAATCGACTTCTTTCCTTCATGGAAGATTGCGATTTATAAAAATAGAAATAAATGATCAATGGGAGTTAACATTGAATTTCTTGGCATTGGTTTTAGTTCCTGTCGTGCGATATTTATGTCCACGATAACAGCGCCATCCGGAGCCAAACGAGCGTTTCTCTCTTCGATTCTTCAGCTTCGCTGGGTGCAAACCTGACAGAAGGCTAAAAATTAAGGCAAGATCACTAGCTAATCTTATTAAAGTGAATTCAGAATTATTTTGAAATTAAGTTGATGATGGCTATGATAAATTTTTTGATGAATAGGAGGAGGTTAAGAAAAAAAATATTGTGTCGTTTTTTGCTAAATTTACTCTTGACTTCATAAGAAGATATTATTTGCCGAAGATTATTTATATCATTTAGTATAAAATAGTGAGTGTCTATAGTATAAGTATTACACGATATAAGTGAAACTTTGAAAGTTCATTTAGCTCAGTTAATCTTTATATTATATAAGGCGTTCAAAAGCAGAGTGGACCATTCAACTTTTGTTTTTACTTTACCATACAGCGTATGATCAAGTATTGTAATCGTGCATGAAAAAAGTGTTTTTCCTTCTTTTTTTCGAAATATCTCAAAAACGGCTAAAACTATTTTGATTAAAAAAATTGAGCGAAACCAGGCATTTGAAAAAAATAACCCCCCTGCCCAACAATATTATAAATAATTATATTAAATATTAAATACAAGTGAGAGGCAAGGTTGTATGGTAAAGTCAAGTGGATGGCCACATCAGAACACGTCAGCTTTTTCGAAATATCTCAAAAACGTCTGAAACTATTTTGATTAAAAAAAAATTGGGGGAAACCATGGCATTTCGGTCTACAAAAAAGCTCTAATAAGTGAACATCGAAAAAATTATATTTTTCGAGATAATAAATGTTTTGCCAAAGTGTCTGTTAGTATGTTAGGTTGTTATTCTGTTAGTTAGTCTGTGCGTTACCAAATTTTGTGGATGAGCTATCTCAAAAAGTAGTGTGAATATCAAAACCAAATTTCACACGTCGTTTTGGTGCATTGAGATTAAGAGCTGATTAGATTTTGGTGCATATCGACCCAAAATTAAGGGGGGCGGTTAAAATTATAATATTTTCAAATAAAAAAAAACAAGAAAATTGAAATATACTATAAAATGAACCTATAATAACGAAAATATTTTTTTCTGGCGCCAAAATTGGGGGGGGGGGGAGCAAAAAATAAAAATCTAGGCCATTTGAGCAAACTCAACCAAATTTTGTATACATACCTAATCAGTGGGCCCCCAGAACACTAAAAATGCAAAAACACACCGCCCAAAATGGAGGGGGGGGGGGATCAAAAAATTAAAATCTAGGCCCTTGGTCCAAACTCAATCAGAAGTGTATGGTAATGTCAAGTGGATGGCCACATCAGAACGTATCAATCAATTTATTTTATGAAAAATCCAGCAAAATAGAGTTAAAGGTTTGAGGCAAAAGTGGTACCTGTGCTGTAATCTAAAAGGATGTTTAAATACTAAGAATAGACCACTTTGTATATTTATCTTTATCAAAAACCTACTTGATTATAGAGGTTTATCAGCGAAAATGAGATTTGTGGGTTGGTCCACTCTGCTTTTGAACGCCTCATAGATACTCAGAGCCGTCCCTTTTGCGCCGTCGTGCGAAATAATGATTGGCGCCTTTATATACACTGAGTTCAAATTACTGCGGCCACAACATTTTTTCACGTTTTAAGGTTTTTTCACAAAGAGAATTGGGCGAATAGTAAATATAATAGTTTCAGGCGTTTTTGAGATATTTCGAAAATACAAAAAAAAAAAAAAACATTTTAATGCTCGATTACAATATTTCATCATATCATGTAGGAACGTAATAAGAGTGAATTTAAGAGGTTAAAAATGTGAATCTTTTAAAATAAGAGAATATTGTAGGTGAATTCAAATTGTCTTAATTTTAAAAATAAATTTTTTAGCTTAAAATTTTTATGGTTCTTAAGAAAAATTATTTTGAAATTTTTTCCTATCTCGCCTTTCTGGAAGCATCACCAGACACAATCATGTTCAAAACTGTCGCTGCACGCTCGCTGTTTGCTAGTAGCATCATCAGTCCAGTCATTTAAAACCTCGGATCATGGGAGCCCCTGAGATTTATACAACTATATTGGCAGATCAGTTAAAGGTATGACTACTTTGCAAAAAAAGGTGCAAGCCATTTCTCCATTTTTACTTTATCCAATGTGAAGCAGATAAAGTATTGGATCACGCACCAAGCGCGACTTCAAAGGGTCCTCAGGTAAAGACTACGTAAGCCATGTTCTCAATTAAAGTCACAAATTGTAGTACAATTTATTCATTTAGGTTGAATTTTAGAACGTGACGGTTTTGCCAAAATTACATGGGGTCTCGTCCAGAGGCCAAAAAGTGCTATTTTTCGTTTAATGAGTGCAAATGTATGGATGGATATTACCCCTTTTTTTTCGTCCATCATTATTTCCACACCGTTCAACCGATTGAAATGAAATTGAAAACCTACTATTACTTTAACAAAATGAATGCTGATTAGTTTTTTGTATATATCGGCCCACAAACATTAGTACTTTATTCCAGTACTTTTTTAATTTTTTCTAATTATCATTGAAAATGACTTAACCAATTTTGATGAAATTTAATACTCTAGTTCAAGTACCTTGATGACCACAAAAAAGGTTATATAAAGTGTTTAGTAAAATTATATTTTAAAGTACTTTACCCTAGAGTAAGATAGTACATTTTTAAAATTATTTTAAAAATATTCATTTGATCGGTATAGTATAATATAATAGAGTGGACCACAGTTTGGGAAACGCTCAGTTATAATAGAAAAGGTTCTCTGGGAAGTCCCTAACATAAATAATCTGTTTGTTGAAACAAATAGTATCTTCTCAAAAAAAGAGTAGAAATGAGGTGTTAGTGATAGTAATTTGTCAATTTTTTGGATTAGTACAGTAATTAATTATTATATTATTTAAAATACACCAAGTTTCGATGTCGATTTCTGAATCAATTTTTAATAGTGATTAAATTGCAAGAATCAAGTTCACATAACTTGAAAATTTGGGATCGAAGCGTTTTGTATTTAGTAGAAGAATTTATTTCTTAATTAAATCCGAAAAAAACTTCCAAATCAATAACATGACTAAAAGTAATTTCGGCGAGCCTGCACCTTGATTATGATGATGCGTTCCAAGTAGAGGTCGAGGTCGTGCTTGTTCCTCAATTGGAAGACATACTTCTTCCTGTTCTTCAGGTTCTTCACCTTGAAATTCAGCTGCTGATGAAGTTGGCTCTTGCCCTTCGGATTGCCATATCTGATGTTGTGTACATTCACAGTGCAAGTGAAAATCACTTGACTCTAGAATCATACTCCACCAAAAACTTTCGTGGAAGATCCTCTTCCATGGAATCATATTATCAGTTGTTAAACTACAGATATGACATGTTGATAAATGTATTTTACAGTCTAGGAATTCATTAAAATTCATCCTGAAATGAAACAATCAATTCAGTGTAATTTCTTAAGTAAATTTTCAAAATAAAGATATTAAATTATAGTTGTTGAAGGAAATAGAACAATAGTTTATGCAAGTAATTTTTATTTTATGCCAACGTTTCGTCAACTTTGTTGACTCTTCAGAGCTCAAACAAAGTTAATTTCTTTGCATATTTGTCATTTTAGTAAATATGCAAAGAAATTAATTTGTTTGAGCCTCTGAAGAAGTCAACAAAGTTGACGAAACGTTGACATAAAATTAAAAATACTTGCATAAGCTATTGTCCTTATTTCCCTACAACAACTTATTAATTTAATGGATGGACATAAAAAAATCAAAATAAGATATAAACTTAAGTTTTAATTTGTGCAAATTCATTTAGCAGGCTAATACGACCAGAAATGTCCTGTTTTAAAAATATTATAAATTTAATGAATGTAAAAAATTAATAACTTTTTACTTTACCATACAGGGTATGGTCAAGTATTGTAATCGTGCATGAAAAAAGTGATTTGTTTGCTTCTTTTTTTTCGAAATATCTAAAAAACGGCTGAAAATATTTTGATTAAAAAAATTGAGCGCAACCATGGCATTACGGTCTACAAAAAACCCCTAAAAAGTGATTATCGAAAAATTATATTTTTCGAGATAATAATTATTTTGTCAAAATGTCTGTTAGTCTGGTTGTTTTCAGTCTGTTAGTCTGTTAGTCTGTGCGTTACCAAATTTTTGTGGACGAGCTAGCTCAAAAACTAGTGTGAATATCAAAACCAAATTTCACACGTAGTTTTGGTCCGTTGCTATTAAGAACTGTTTAGATTTTGGTGCATATCGGCCCAAAATTAAGGATGGAGGGGGGGTTAAAATGAAAAATCTAGGCCATTTAAGCAAACTCAACCAAATTTTGTATATATAATCAGTGGGCCCTCATAAGCATAAAAATGAAAAAACTAACGGCCTAAAATGGGGGGGGGGGGGGGGGGTGTGTGTAGCGTCAGTAAATGAAAATCTTGGCCCTTGTACCAAACTTAACCAAATTTTGTATACATAATCCATGGGACCCAAGAAGACTAAAAATGCGAAAACTAACCATCCAAAATGGGGGACGGGGAGTTGTAGGGCTAAAAAATGAAAATATAGATCTATGAACCAAATTCAACCAAATTTTGTATACATAATCAGTGCAGTGGGGCCCCAGAAGTCTAAAAATGCAAAAACTAACCCCTCCCCTACATGATTATAAATAATTTGATTAAATATTAAATATAAATGAGGAGCCAGGTTGTATGGTTAAGTCAAGTGGATGGCCACATCAGTTCGTGTCAGTTTATTCTTTATAATAATCAGGCTTTAAACATCAACTTCAAAAAAAGCCCATTATTTTTCACATAAAAATACTCTTTTCATTTGCTTAATCGGGCTTTTATTTTTTTTCCAATCAAAGTTTTTTTTGAGTATCTGTACATAAATAGAAAATGAATTAACATTGATTTGTATTTTCATTTTGATTCACGATATTTTGGGATTATTATTAATAATTATCAAAAAGCTTTTTTCGGGTAGTTGTGATTTTTCTTAATTTTTTAAAAACTAGTTCTTTTTGAGATATTTCGACAAAACAAAGCAAAACACTACTTTTTATATTGCACGATTACAAGACTTCTTCATCTATATATATAAAATTAAGGTTTTGTCTGTACATTGGTCCAAATCACGCCAAA
The DNA here is from genome assembly GCA_024734495.1 of Forficula auricularia. Lineage (NCBI taxonomy): Eukaryota > Metazoa > Arthropoda > Insecta > Dermaptera > Forficulidae > Forficula > Forficula auricularia. Next base: position 2,967,316 of record JALMQS010000063.1, on the reverse strand, counting down.
TTTTGGTTGCACACGTTTCAAGCAAAGTTATGAACGAAAACACCCTCAACAAAATTCCTGTCTGTCTGTCTGTCTGTCTGTTTCAGTGGTTTCCGCGAAAAGTTGCTCACGATTCACGTCAAAACGGCTGAAGGGATTATTATGAAATTTCATATTTGTATCAGAGGTCTTCTAACTTACGTTTTTAGCTATATAACGTTTTGATATTTTGACCCCAAAAGGGGGTTTGGGGGGGGGGGTGCACGAATGAAAATTATCAAATAACTCTTAAACTATTAACTCTACGGGAAATTTTATAATGAGCAAAGTTGTAGGGGATGTGATTTCTGACAACTTTTGTTTAAAAAAATTCCCCCAAAAACCACCCAAAAGGAGGGGGAAGGAGAAAAATATATAAATTCTTGCCCTTGGAGCAAACTCAACCAAATTTTGTATACATAATCTGTAGGCCTCTAGAGAGCTAGAAATGCAAAAACTAACCACCCAAAATCGGGGGGGGGGGGTCAAAAAATGAAAATTCTTGCTCTTTGACCAAACTCAACCAAATTTTGTATACATAATCTGTGGGCCTCTAGAGAGCTAGAAATGCAAAAACTAACCACCCAAAATGGGGGGGGGGTCAAAAAATGAAAATTCTTGTCCTTGGAGCAAACTCAACCAAATTTTGTATACATAATCTGAGGGACTCTAGAAAGCTAGAAATGCAAAAACTAACTACCCAAAATGGGGGGGGGGTCAAAAAATGAAAATTCTTGCTCTTGGACCAAACTCAACCAAATTTAGTATACATAATCTGTGGGTCTCTAGAGAGCTAGAAATGCAAAAACTAACCACTTAAAAAGGGGGGGTCAAAAAATGAAAATTCTTGCCTTTTGGAGCAAACTCAACCAAATTTTGTATACATAATCTGTGGGACTCTAGAGAGCTAGAAATGCAAGAACTAACCACCTAAAATGGGGGGGGGGGTCAAAAAATGAAAATTCTTGCTCTTGGACCAAACTCAACCAAATTTTGTTTACATAATCTGTGGGTCACTAGAAGGCTAGAAATGCAAAAACTGGGTGCAGGGGTGGAGTGGGGGTGGGTTAGGGCATGGGATGCGCGGAGTGGAATGGCGGTGGAGTGAGGGAGTATGGCGGAGTAGGGGGGGTGCACGGGGGTGGTACAAGGTTGGTGGATGGGGGTTCAGGTGAGGGTCCAGTGGCGTAGTGGGTTGGTACGGGGTGGGGGTACGGGGTGGGGGGTGCAGGTTAGAGTGTTGAAGTGGTGGTGTGGGGGCGGGGGTTGGGGTGCTGGGTGGGTTTCGTGGAGTGTGGTGGGTTGGAGTGGGGGGTGAGGTTGGGGTTCGTGGGTTGGGGGCCCGAGGTGGGTGGGGTGAGGGTTGGGCTGGTGGTGTGGGGGCGGAGGTTGGGGTGCTGGGTGGGTTTCGGGGAGTGTGGTGGGTTGGAGTGGGGGGTGAGGTTTGGGTTCTGTGGTATGGGGGCGGGGGTTGGGCACGGGTTCATGGTGAGGGGGTAGGGGTGCTGGATGGGTCGGGGGGAGTGTAGTGTGAGGGTGGGATTCGTGGGTTGGGGGTGTGCCCCCTGGCTAGCAAGAGGGCCGCCGAAGGCGGGCCTTGCAGCTAGTACTATCTATAATTACAAAGCCATATTATGTGCGGTAAATAATCTATATATGATATATAAAATTAAGGTTTTGTCTGTACATTGGTCCAAATCACGCCAAATTTTGGTTGCACATGTTTCAAGTAAAGTCATGAACGAAAATACCCTCAAAAAATTCCTGTCTGTATGTCTGTCTGTTACAGTGGTTTCCGCGAAAAGTTGCTCACGATTCACGTCAAAACGGCTGAAGGGATTATTATGAAATTTCATATTTGTATCATATGTCTTCTAACTTATGTTTTTAGCTACATAACGTTTTGATCTTTTGACCACAAAAGGAGGTTTGGGGGGGGGGGGGCGCACGAATGAAAATGATCAAATAACTCCTAAACTATTAACTCTACGGCAAATTTTATAATGAGCAAAGTTGTAGGGGATGTGATTTCTTTTGTTTAAAAAAGCAGGGTTGGTGGAGTGAGGGGTTCAGGAGAGGGTCCAGTGGCGTAGTGGGGTGGTACGGGGGTGGGGGTCCGAGGTGGGTGGGGTGCAGGATGGAGTGTTGGGGTGGTGGTGTGAGGGCGGGGGTTGGGCCCGGGTGCATTGTGTGGGAGGTGGGGATCCTGGGTGGATTTCGGGGGGGGTGCTGAGTGGGAGTGGAGTATGAGGGTGGGGTTGGGGGTCCAGGGGGCGTGACCCTTGGCTAGCAAGAGGGCCGAGGAAGGCGGGCCTTGCAGCTAGTATATAATAAAAATCTTAAATAATATTTTTTTAACCACAGACTTTGACAATAAAAATACCTACCTATAAACGTGATTACTAATATAATAGCCCTAATATAATAATTACTAATATAATAGTCCCCTAGTCAGAAATAATCTCCAAGATTATTAATTTTATATTTTTAAGCATAGAGATGTAAAATTAAAAAATAATATTTTATTAATAACATAAAAGATTAAATTACCTGTAGAAATTGAACAAATATCTAGTGAATGAATTCCGATCTAATCTTTCGTCAAATAAATTATAAATAGGTGGAATAAGTTCTGGATCATTAAACTCTTCTCCTAAAAAAGAAATTTGCATATACTATGTAATATATAATAAAATAATTTCCTTATTGCAGGCATGTTATAAGATTAAATTTTGCTTTTAATTACAAGAACATATTAGGTTTGAATCTTTTGAATTCTATAATTTCTCAATTAACTAAGCATTTTTTTATTAAGAAAGAAAAAGCTTTTAAACTTTTAGGAAGAAAGTAATGAGCTGAAATATCAACTATTAATTAATGAGACGAAAAATTTTGTTCTAAAGAACTTAATATTAAAATTAAAATTGTTTTAAAATGTTTCATCAAGCTATTATTTTAATGATTCAATTTGAGGGTTTCTTCAAGTTTTTTGGACCACCCATGTTAAAATTATAAATTACGTAAAATATTAAACGTTTTTTATCACATTTTGGCTTGTAGTTTTAAAGTGATTCTAGGTGATTCTATCTATATTATCATCACTTAAAAAACGACCCCAGAAGCCGAAAATGTCGAAAACACCAGAAAATATTAAATGATTACTAATGGGTGTAATTTGGATCCCACAGAGCCCAAAAGTTCCTAAAAGTAAAAAAATAAAATAAATAAAAAAATACGAAAAGGAATTTCATTAATGTATAAACACCTTAGAATACTCAAGTAGGGGGGGGGGGGGGGGCTAAGAGAAAAAATGATGGAAGAAATGTTTAAAATTTGTATTATTTATTTATTTAGAAATTTATTGATTTGATTCTGCATTTCCTTTTATGAGTTTAAGTTAAGGCATGGACCATGTTTTATACATTGTTTTCTATCCACCTTTTACATTTTCAAACTTTTCATCCCCCTTTTTTTGAGTGAATTTAATATAGTGCAAATTGTTCGCTTTTTTTCTTCTAAAATTTTGGGTGAATTGCAGAAGCTTAGCCAAATGTCAAACTTTTATCTAGGGACTTGAGTTAGTCGGGCGAGGCGCTGCTGCTGAGTTTTTAGAACTATTAGTGCCACTAATAGTAATAATAAATAAGCGGTCTTCAGGACATAGTCGATTGGGTTCATGTAAGAAGAAGATGCTGGGCTGTCCATGTAGACAGAATGCAAGACGACCGTCTCCCAAAAATATTGGCAAAAAACCGTCCCGAGGAAGACCAAAAAAACGATGGGAAGAGAGTTATGACCCTGATGACTGATTATAATATGTTGGAGAAACAGGTGTTCACAACTATATAGAAGAATAAGAAGAAGAAGAAGAAGTGCCACTCGAGAGTTTTTGGTTTTTTAAGGAGGTTCTTTCGCGACAATCCACACAAAAAGTTTTAGCCTCGTAACCACTCTATAAATATGAACGGAACTAAAATTTTAGGTTATGTTTTTTTAACGTGACTGTCCACTCACACTACGAAATCTCTATATGGATACACACATACCAGCCAGATCGTTTCCAAGCCATTGTGCTTATATCCCCTCCACTAAAAATAATCACCCAATTTCTATTTTTTTTTTAAGTTACTCCGAATATATTATTCTAACAAACATTAGTTTTTCATCAAGATGGTGAAAGTCCTTCAATGAAAAAAAATAAAATAATGATCATATCCCCACCCTTTCCCTATCTACCCTATGTAAAAAATGTCATTTTAAATTGCAATTATTTCATGTTTTGTGTGGTAAATTGTATTCAAATTTTAACAGTATGTGTATTATGCTTTTAATGACTTATATTCCAAGTTTCAAAGACTTCTTGAATTTTTTGCATTTATGAAAGAACTACCTTAATGTGTGAATGATTAGAAAAAAAAGGTGGCGCAAAACACGCCCGGACTAATCCTCGTGAGGCTCGGTTCGGTTAGAATAAATTCAGTTCGGCTCGGTTCTTCTATACCTCCATTTCGGACTGAAAGAACAGAACCGAAATGAATATATCCTAACCAAATCGGCGACGACTTTCATATATTCGAATTTATATATGGGGTGGAATAGGTGGGCAGAGTGGGGGGACTCTAGATAACGAACTTGGATGCTATGTTGTTTCATGGTGACGTGTCATGGGTACGTGTATGAAAATCTCCCAAAATTTTTATTAAAATGTAACCACCAAGTAGAAAGTGAAAAACTTTTAATAAAAATGAATAATAATTGAAAGTAATCGAAGGCAGCCCAGGAGTAGTGAGTAAAGAAAAAATTAACACATATCCAAATAAGGTGTAATTTATTGGATTCCTTCCTCTTTTCCTTTCAAACCGACGTTTCGGAGGATTCTTCCCTCCTTCTTCAGGGTTTCAAGGGGTCAATGAAGGAAACAAATAAAATGCTTCCTTCCTCTCTCCATAGCAGTGTTTAAAACCTTTATCTTCTTTGGCAGAAGCATAGTTAAACAATTTTCTTTCTTGTTTTCTTAATTGGATATGTGTTAATTTTTTCTTTCCTCACTACCCCTGGGCTGCCTTCCATTACTTTCAATTAAAAGTTCTATCAGTCCGTCTCTCTCCAGAGAAAATTTCGTGCAAATAAAATGAATAATATTTTTAAGTATTATTTTTTTATTTATTTTTACCCTGAAGTAATGCAAATAGCGGTTCCGGGGTAGGGTGAATCGGGGAATGGAGGGGTTTTAGTCGGTAGGAGTCCGACACTACCCATGAAGAGGTGTCCATGTCGGATTTCCCTCCACAAAAAAAAAAAAAAAAGTATTATTTTAGATAATAATAGAATAAATATTAAAAAAAAAAAAAATTTAAGAAAAAATAAAACCGACTTCAAAAATTAAATGCAACAAATAAAATACACTAAAAGGTATAAAATAATATATCTTATTTAGTTACAACTAAACGACGAAATATTAACATGAAATTACTTTTTGAAGTTGGTGCCCAACATATACCTTTTATGAATCGCACTCGACGGATCTTACTTAGTACGTTTGGAGGGTATGCTCGCTTATAGGTATAGTTTGTTTGATACCGACATCAAAAAGTAATTTCATGTTAATATTTCGTCGTTTAGTTGTAACTAAATAAGATAATAATTATTTTATTCCTTTTAGTGTATTTTATTTGTTGCATTTAATTTTTTGAAGTCGGTTTTATTTTTTCTTTAAAAATTATTTTTATTTTTCTCTTTTTAACCGACTTCAAAAATTCAGTCGAATAGAGAACCTCCTCCTTTTTTTGAAGTCGGTTAAAAAGGAGGAGGTTCTCTATTCGACTGATTATTTTTTTTTTTTTTTTTTTTTTTTGTGCCTATGTTACCTCATATCTCCGCCAATTCTCAACCGATTTTGAAAATTTTTTTTGCATTGGGTCCAGTCTAGCTTCCGATTGGTCCCATTTTTTTCGTATTTTTTTCATAGGTATTAGACCTTTTTTATTAGGTTTGTTTAGACCTAACCTCTTTGTTTATGAACCGATTTCGATGGTTCTTTTTTTATCCGAAAGGGGGTATCTTAGGATGGTGTCATATTAATTTGGTCAAGTTCTGATGATATGATCACTATTAATAACATCACTAAAAAGAGAAAAATAAAAAATAATTTTTAAGAAAAAATATAAACCGACTTCAAAAATTAAATGCAACAAATAAAAATACACTAAAAGGTATAAAATAATTATTATCTTATTTAGTTACAACTAAACGACGAAATATTAACACGAAATTACTTTTTGAAGTCGGTGCCAAACATATACCTTTTATGAATCGCACTCGACGGATCTTACTTAGTACGTTTGGAGGATATGCTCGCTTATAGGTATAGTTTGTTTGGTACCGAATTCAAAAAGTAATTTCGTGTCAATATTTCGTCGTTTAGTTGTAACTAAATAAGATAATAATTATTTTATACCTTTTAGTGTATTTTATTTGTTGCATTTAATTTTTTGAAGTCGGTTTTTATTTTTTTCTTAAAAATTTTTATTTTTCTTTTTAGTGATGTTATTAATAGTGATCATATCATCAGAACTTGACCAAATTAATATGACACCATCCCTAAGACACCCCTTTCGATAAAAAAAGAACCATCGAAATCGGTTCATAAACAAAGAGGTTAGGTCTAAACAAACCTAATAAAAAAGGTCTAATACCTATGAAAAAATCGAAAAAAAATGGGACCAATCGGAAGCTAGACTGGACCCAATGCAAAAAAATTTTCAAAATCGGTTGACAATTGGCGGAGATATGAGGAAACATTGGCACATAAAAAAAAAAAAAAAAAAAAAAATTCAGTCGAATAGAGAACCTCCTCCTTTTTTGAAGTCGGTTAAAAAGTAGACGACATGGTTCATGGGTATGGGAGGGGCTCAGCCCCTCACAAATCAAAGGTCAGAGGGGCATAAGGACTCCCAGTTCCAGAAAATGAAAAGATTCAAACTTTATGGGAAAGGGGGAAGGAGGGAGGTGTACTTTAGCAAATTTCACATTGAGTGGTCCAACCCTAAAAATCATTTCACTTTAATAGTTTTTTTATTTGAATCCTCCAAAATGATTAATTATGAAATACATTTAATATAACTAGAGCTTTGAATAATTACAATTTAAATTTTTAAAACATCTCAAGATTTGATAATGGCTACCTGAATCAATAACTAAATAGTGTTATCTAATTAAGACTTTTTACTAAAATTGTTTTTTAAAAATTGAAACAGTTTATTTGAGATATTCTCAATTATTTTTCAAACAGTAAATTTTGAAAATTAATTATTTTTTATCAATAGAATAAAAATAAGTAATAAAAATTTGCCTAAAGGATATCAAATTTCTAAAATAATAATGGCTGGCTATAAATATCTTTTGCCTTTGTTTCATTTAATTAATAAAATAGTAATTTTTGATAATCTTCAATTTTAGACATTTCTATCAGATTAATTAAAATAAATATTTGTTTAATCACTGGTGAATCATAATAGAACAAAACATAGTGTTTATAATTTAAGTGAAATAAATTTTTCAAGATATGAATCAGAATATATATTCGTAAATTTGTACCTATATAGAATAGATATGCAACTTTGTAAATAGAAGTAGAGAGCATAACAATAAAATTGAAAAGAAATTAAATAAGTTTGTTTGGGAACCTGTGTCTGCATCAAAGAGCCTTCTTAATTCAGCTTGGACCTGAATAGAAGCAATTCCAGAAAACATATCTCTTTCTTGATGGGGATTCTTATTCGAGTATGAATTCCATGGATTACCAAATACATCATAATATTTCCGATAATCTGAGCCACCTCCTATTGGATTGGATTCCAAAATAATGTCATGTTGAAAATACATAAAGCCACATATAGAGCACATGATATTGCTTTCGAAAAATGATGAGAAATTATACAAAGTATGGAGTAAATCTAAAAACGTTGAAAGAAATAAACTATGAATTATGGGATTCAAATTAAAAATCAACACTAGAGAGCAGTGTAATCGAGAACGAACTATATCCTCTTTCAATCTTGAGTAAAATGAGGTGAGGGGAATGACAGTAAAATAATATTTTAAATTACAAAGTTAAAGACAAGGGCGTCCAGAGGAAGAGGGGGAGGGGGGGGGGCAGGGTTTTGGCTCTTGTCTTTCAAGACCTAATTTTATTTTTTTAATTTTTCAAGTGGAAAAATATTGTTTTTATCCCAACTTTTTGGATATACAATGTATTTCTTTTTTTTGGTATTAAAAAAATTTATATACGTATATATATATACATAATTAGAACTTTATACACTAAACTTTAATTAATTCCTAAAAGGCAGATACCTATAAGATGTGTGGGTGGGGTTCAGAGTATGAGAGGACTGGGTTGCCTATACAGCAGGGGAGATAGTGTCCTTTTGTTTTTGTTTTTCTCGAGGTGGGGGTAGAGCCGAGCTGCGTAATTTGGCTTAGGAGGTGTTCGAGTATGGGTCTTCTTAAATGTTTCGAATTTAGACTAGTGATTTTGTTCTTCGACACAAGGTATACCTATCTATATATCTATATGTATATAAAACCTTATTCTGTATACAGAGGCGTAGCCACGGGGTCAGAACCCCCCTCCACAAAGGGCAGAGCTTATGAGATCAGTAACGGCAACGACAAACCGTTTCTTTGGCAAACTAACCGTAATTAAATATATTCATAAGTTTAATCAAAATTTATGATCTTTTTTACTTTACCATACAGGGTATGGTCAAGTATTGTAATCGTGCATGAAAAAAGTGGTTTTTTTCGAAATATCTCAAAAACGGCTGAAACTATTTTGAGTAAAAAAATTGAGCGAAACCATGGCATTTCGCTCTACAAAAAAGCTCTCATAAGTAAACATCGAAAAAATTATATTGTTAGAGATAATAATTGTTTTATCAAAATGTCTGTTAGTTAGTTAGTCTGTGCGTTACCAAATTTTGTGGACGAGCTAGCTCAAAAACTAGTGGGAATATCAAAACCAAATTTCACACGTAGTTTTGTTTCATTGAGATTAAGATCTGATTATATTTTGGTGCATATCGACCCAAAATTAAGGGGGGTGGAGGGGGGTTAAAAATTAAAAATCTAGGCCATTTGAGCAAACTCAACCAAATTTTGTATACATAATCAGTGGGACCCCAGAAGTCTAAAAATGCAAAAACTAACCGCTTAAAATGGGGGCGGGGGAGGGGGTGTAGGGTCAAAAAATGAAAATCTTGGCCATTTACCAAACTCAACCAAATTTTGTATACATAATCAGTGGGACCCCAGAAGTATAAAAATGCAAAAACTAACCGCCACCTACACAATTATAAATAATTTTAGGGGCCGGGTTGTATGATAAAGTCAAGTGGATGGTCACATCAGAACACGTCAGCTTATTAATTTCTTGAAGTACCTTTTTAGTCCAGTTAAATTGTTCTCTAAAGGGCCGCGAGAAAGTTTTGGGATAGTTTTTGATTTCTTGATCCTACAGGATTTTTGGTGTGGTGAATCCGAATCTGAGGTTTGTTAACAAAATTTCTTGACGCAACATTGTCAAAAATGCAAAAAATGTAAAAAATCTCATTTTTTTGATGGTTGTTTGCTTATAACTCGAAAACTATCTACTTTTCGTAAATAACCTTCTTTTCAAAATAAAAGTTCATAAAATTTTCTACAGATTTCATCATTTAGGTTTTTTTTCGACCAACCGTTGGGGCTCAAGCGCTAGTTGAAAATTGGGGTATTTTTTCTGTTTCTGCTAATCCCAAAAACTCGCATTTTTTTCGATTTTTTTTTCATTTTGACCATGAAGGAGCACGTTTGCGACAAAGACCAATCTATACATTTTTAAACTAAATTAAATTTGCTAGAATTCGAACAAAGTTTCATATTAATTGGATAATGGTAACCCGCGGAATGGAATGGAAAGCCGCGATGAGGTTGAAGTTTAGAAAAACTGCAATTTTTTCAAAATACGCAGTTTTTCCTTCATAAAATGAAAACCACTCATACTAGAACGTTTAATTGGACCACTTTTTTATTAAAAATCTTAGATTTATAGATATACAGCATTTTCCATGACAGGATATGATCCGAATTCTCAAAAGTGTTATGGAAAATGCTAGATATCTATAAATCTAAGAGTTTTATCAAAAACGTAGTTCAAGTAAACGTTCAAGTAAATAAAATTTCCTAGAGAATAAGATAGAAATCAAGATTCTAGGATGATTGTTTTTCATTTTATGAAGATTTTTGAAAAAATTGCAGATTTTCAAAACTTCATCCTCATTGCGACACGGGTTACCATTATCCAATTAAGACTAAACTATGTTTAAATTATAGCAAATTTAATCTAGTTCAAAAATATATAGAGTGGTCTTTGTCGAAAAGGTGCCTAAAACCTAAATGAAGAAATTTGTAGGAAATTTTATGAACTCTCATTTTAAATGAGAAGGTTATTTACGAAAAGTTGATCATTTTCGAGTTATAAGCAAAAAATGAGATTTTTTTAAAACTTTTTTTTTGCATTTTTGACTATCTTCCGTCACGAAATTTCTCTTAGCAAACCTCAGATTCGGATTCAGCACATCCAAAAACATAAAGGGTCGAAGAAATTACAACTACCCAAAACTTTTACGGGCAAAAACAGAATTTAACTGGACTATTTGTTTTAATAAAAAAAAATTATCACTAAATATTTTGCATTATGGATGACCACCCTCCCATGAAAATTTTCTGGCTATGCCACTGTCTGTATATCGTGTATTTAATATATTTAATTTTTTAAAATGTGAGAAATTTGACATAGTTTTTAATTTATTGAATTTTTTTGGTAGAAAGAAAGTTTTATTAGAAAAAAGAGCTTTTTTTTAGCGCTACTACATAACATGTGACATGCGAGGCTTAGCGCCCGAAGATCGCTGAGCCGAGTTCGGTTTTTAAATGTGTTGTTGTTTGATGATTAGAAAAAAAATGTGGGCCCTTGCAGTCAAGGCAGTAATAAGCCATATCGGTTCGGTTTCGCCGAAATGAAGCTATCCAAACCGAAGTTATATTGTAAGGGTTAATGAACTAAATTCGTGAACAGCCAAGTTTCATGAAAAATAATCTAAATTAAAAATTTAGAATCAATAAATTTAGATTGTCATTCAAAATGGAAAGAATGCATTTTATTTAAAACTACTATTTTCTCTACTTAATTATTCTTGGCGAATATAACTTGGCGGTACAGTAGATTTCACTAATTTTTCGAACTTGGCCTGTTTTTTCACAGAATGTTTTGGTTGGTTATCGTTACTTAACCTTCTATGCAGTGTTCCCTTCTTCTGCCCCCTTTTCAAGAATTTCCGCCCCTCCTCCCCTACATTTACCCTCCTTCGGCTTTTGGCCATGCCCACCACAGACTGTAAGGAACTTCTCCCGATTTTTTTTTTGGCATAGGTAAACTTTTTTATAAAATGGTGGTATTCTGGTATTTATTATTTTTAAATATTGGAAAGAGTTGTGTTAAATAGGATTTGATGTGAAATTTTATATTATTATTTTTCGTAGACCTGATGATAGTTATTTTGAAATAAAAAATCACTTTCGACAAAAAAAGTAATTTCAAATTTATATAATTTTTAAAAACTATGTTATAATAAAATTGAAATAAAAAGGTAATAATTTTTAAATATTACTTATAAATATAATTTTTAAGTGATATAATAAGGTTAAAATAAGAAAAAAACACAAGTGTTGTATGAACCAGAAGCTGGGTGGACTTGAGTATGTATAGTAAAATATGAGGACCGGCAACCATGCTCAGATTCTTATACCTGAGATTCCAAATAACAACTGGATGTTGCCACGAGCTGTGTTGGTCCCTTCCCCCCCATGCCCAATTTGGAATATTTTTGAATTTTTACTTTGACAAGCATTATTTTATCTATCTCTAACTCCAAAATTATAATAGCTAAACATCCGTACAAATTCAGAATGATAGTTAATATTGTAAGGATAAAGTCTACAGAGTTTCAAAATTTTTGAACATTACTTTGGTGGGAATTAAAAATTGAAAAAAACCCATTTTAATTAGATGGGAAACTTATTCAGAAATCAATTAAAGGACTGCAAAAGTTATCCTGGGGCTGATATAGCTAGTGATCACAATCTAATTGCGATGAAATGCCAACTAAAATTTAAAAAACTAATAAAAAACGGGCGGTCGCGAAAAAACTGGGATATATCTAAATTAAAAAATAAGGAAACCCAAAAACTCTTCGAAAACGTAATGAATAAGAAACTGGAAGAAAAAACACACACAAATAATAAAGAAGATGAAATCGAACAAGAATGGAATGACATGAAATCAAGCCTGACCGAAACAGCTAACGAAGTCCTTCAATCAAAGAAAAACGAAATTAAAAAGCCATGGGTAACAGACGAAATACGGCAACTGATTGACGAACGAAGACAATTTAAGAACAGAAAAGACGAAGAAGGGAAAGAAACATATAAAAAATTAAGATGGAAAGTTATAAGAGAATGTAGAAAAGCAAAAGAAAAAATGATTCAAGAAAAATGTAAAGAAGTCAACGAAAATCTAGTATTGGGAAAAGTTGATGTAGCCTATAGGACAATAAAAAGAAATTTTCAAGAAGACAAGCCAAAAAGCAAGAACATAAGAGATAAAGGAGGCCACATTATTCTAAACGAAAACGAACAGGCAAATAGATGGAAGGAACACCTAGAAGAACTCTATGGAGAAGAAAAAACAATGAACCCAATAGAAGAAGAAGAATCTGTGGACGAAAACGAATTAGGAGACCCCATACTCAGGTCAGAATTCGAGACAGCTTTGAAGGAACTAAAAAATAATAGAGCACCCGGAATAGACAATATACAAGCTGAAATCCTAAAGAACTCTGGAGAAAAGGCACGTGACAAACTTTTTGAACTAATTAGCAAAATCTATAAATTGGGAATCATCCCAAAAGATTTCGAAAAAAACAAAATAGTCACACTTCCCAAAAGACAGGCGCGGATAAATGTGAAAATTTCAGGACCATTAGCCTAACCTCACATGCCTCCAAAATCCTAACCAAAATAATCCAAAGAAGAATAGAACAAAGAGTTGAAGAAAATCTGGGGGAAGACCAGTTCGGCTTTAGAAGAAACAGAGGCACCCGAGAAGCAATTCTCTCTCTTAGACTAATAATAGAAAGGGCTTTTATCAGGGAAGAATCTGTCTACATCGGATTCATAGACCTAGAAAAAGCATTCGATAACGTCAATTGGGAAATTATGTTTAAAATATTAAAACAGGCGGGAATAAAATTCAGAGAGAAGACTAATCTACAATCTATATCAAAACCAGACGGCAATTATAAATATTGGTGATGAACAAAGAGAAGCCAAAATAAAAAAAGGTGTAAGACAAGGATGTGTGCTGTCACCCATGATTTTCAACTTATACATAGAAGAAGCGATTAAAGAATTCAAAGACAAAATTGATACAGGTATAGAAATCCAAGGTCAAAAGATCGCTATGTTAAGATTTGCCGATGACATTGCCCTTCTAGGAAGCAATAAAAAAGAATTAGAGGACGCCTTGAATGGAATTAACCAAATCCTAATAGAAGAAATCAAAATGAAAATAAACAAGAATAAAACCAAGGTCCTAGTATGTACAAAAAAAGAACAAACGAGACAGGAATGCATCAAAATTAACCAAGAAAACCTAGAAGGAGTTAAGGAATTCCGCTACCTAGGAAGTAAAATAACATGGGATGGGAGGAGCAAAAACGAAATTAAATCAAGAATTGCCCAAGCAAAAATGGGGTTTAATTCAAAACAAAAACTACTATGCTCCTCCTCAATCAGCTTAGCAAACAGGAAGTTGCTATTGAAGACATATGTATGGAGCATAGCCATGTACGGGTGTGAAACCTGGACAATTGGAAAAGCGGAGAGAAAGAGATTGGAGGCTTTCGAAATGTGGTGCTACAGAAGAATGATGAATATCAAATGGATGGATAAAATCACAAATGAAGAAGTTCTTGGAAAAATCGGAGAAAGAAGAACCTTGTGGAAGAGTCTGAAGAAGAGAAGAGGTCAGATGATGGGGCACACACTGAGACATGGGGGACTGCTTAGGGATATCTTGGAGGGGGAGGTGGGAAAGAAAAGGGGAAGGGGAAGACCCAGATTAGAATATTTCAACCAAATAATTGGGGATATGGGATGCCAGACATTTAGAGAGGTTAAACAGCTGGCGGAGGACAGAGTCGAGTGGAGACGGATTGTTGCATCAAACCAGTCTTAGGACTGTATACTCAATGATGGGAAACTTACATCGCTGTGGGCCACGTGTTAAAATTGAGATAGAGACTTGAAACTTATTGGATATTTTTTTCGAACTATATGAGCCTCTGTCAGCGTAAAAATTCGAAAATACCCCAAATTGGGCGGGGGTGGGGTAGAAGGGACCAACTCAAGTCGCACATCCAGTTTGTTGTTTTTGGGGTCTCAGGTATAAGAAACTGAGCACAGTTGCCGGTCCTCATATTTTGCATACACAAGTCCACCCACCTCCTGGCCTAGTATTTAATTTTAAAAACAGGAAGAAATTTGTTTCAAATAAAAATAATATTTCCATAAAAGCATAAAAATATACAATGTAGATAATATCAAGTTGTTTATTTTATCAAACCACTTATTTCTTTACATTTCACAACCCTTTAATGTAAGCAGCCGAAGCTTTTTTTTGTGGATTGGTTCAATTCGAATGGACTCATAGTTTATTATATAAATTAGTTCTTTTTGGCTACACGGAGGCCGATGAAAGAAGTAGTGGGCGCCGCTCCTGTGGCAGCATCCAGCTTCCCTGAGTCAAGCCACACGGCTGCTTGGTCTCCGACATCCATGTCCACCAATACCATCCCGGAGCCACCCCCAGCGCCGGTGGCCAATAGGGTCTTCCATTCACTCTTGCCTTTCGGCTTCAGCCTCAACGATAATCTGCAAACACACATTAGAAAACAATTATTATCAGAGTAGTGTAATTTCCTTTGACAATTATTATACATAGACATTTTTGTTACTAGGGATGAGGGAAGCCTGAGTATTAAATTTGCTCTAAAATTGTATTTTTTTATTGTTTATCATATTTCGAAATACCTGAAATGAAATGTGAAGAAAAATAATTTTCAACCATGCTTATTTCTGTCTGTCTGGATCCCACGATAACTCAAAACGAATGATGGTCAAATTTTCGTTCTGATGGCAAAGTGTTTGTTAAATAAGCTGATGAGGCCATTCACATGACTTTATGATACCTGGTCCCATCTCTTTATTGAATACTAGATGACTCTCTTATATTTAATGCCAGCTGACTACCCTACCCCCGGGTGGTTAGTTTTTGCACTTTTAGTCTTTTGGGGGCCCATATGCTATGTATACAAAATTTGGTTGAGTTGGTGAGACTATTTTATTAGAAATATCAGTTTTCTTCGACTTTTGTTTGAAAAAATTGTTAAACTCTCCCCTCCCCAATTTTGGCCCCAGAAAAAAATAATAACTCTTTTTTATTATAGGTTTATTTTATAGTATGTTTTATTTTTCTTGTTTTTTTGTTTGAAAATCTTATAATTTTAATTTTTAACCACCCCCCCCCCCCTCCCTTTATTTTTGGTTCAATTTCAACCAAAATCTAATCAGATCTTAAATCTCACTGCACCAAAACTACAATACATGGGAAATTTCGTTTTGATATCCACCCTAGTTTTTGAGGTGGAGCGCACACAAAAACTTGGTAACGTGTATTAACCATCGGACATTTTGACAGATCAATTAATAAGTATCTAGAAAAATGCAATTTTTTCGATGTTCACTCATTATGGCTTTTTTGTAGACCAAAACCCATGTTTTTGCTCATTTTTTTTATTGAAAATAGTTTCAGCCGTTTTCAAAAAAACTAAGCAAAAAAAAACCCACTTTTTTCATGAACGATTATAATACTTGACCATACCCTGTATGGTAAAGTAAAAAAATATTAATAAAATAATCCGACCAACAGCGAATTGAATTAGCATACCGATGATACTGTACCTCATATCTTCTAAAATATCTGAGATATCAAATTATTATTTGTCGTTTATAGGGAGAGGATGGACATAATTGTAAAATTGTTTAATAATTTTATTCAGCGGTTTCGAATTATACCATTAAATCGGTCAAAGTTGGTTTATTAGGGGCTCATTTTAAAGTCATTTTAGCCCTGAATCCACTTAATAAGATCTTTACAGGGATATACCTCTTCACACCATATGATGAAAAAAATACTTTTAATTTCTGACCCCAAAAAAATTTAATATAATTTTTTATTTTGGAGAATATATTTATAAAACTTGAAAATTTTAAATTTGTGTCTTTTAGTGAGTTACAATGCTCTGACAGACGGACATACAGCGGCAATACTAATATGGTTCTGTTTTACTTTTGCACGGGACACTAAAACGAATAAAAATCATTGAAATATAAGAAACAGAATTTTTTTTTGTAGAAATATCAAAAATAAAAATAAAAATAATGAGCATTTTAAAAATCATCTGCTGAAATGTATATTCTAGAATTCTTAAGCCTCCTATTTATCCTCGAAAGAACTCCTCCGACTTTAACCATTAAAATTATTATGGATTTTCAGTTCGTTATCAGCTCTATATAATTTTTTGTTAATCAGTGAGAGGGTCTCATAGATGTAATAAGAGGCATAAGCGCTCCAACTAAGGTCTCTAGTTGGATTATTATTATCTGTATAATTCCCAATAAACTGAAGATGGGCCGATAAATTCCGACCGAAACATCTTATTTCGTTACATCCAAAATTTGGCAATTCTACTAGAAAGTTAGTTGATCTCTAATCGGATTACCGAAATTGAAACCTTGTGGTGGCTAATCAGCTGGCCGGCTGCCCCCCCCCCTTAGAAAAACTCCCTAACTACGCCAATCGAGATTAATATAATCATTCTGACATAGTAATAGTGATTATCCACAATAGCTCATTAGAAGACAATCTTTCGCAATTTGATTGAAAAGTTTTTGTTTTGCCGACAGTAGCAGTTCTGACTCTCAGCTAAGAAAATATCAAAAAAAATTTCAATATCCATACGGTATTGACTTCATGAAAAACTTATAACTCAAAAAAAGTTTCAAATAAAAGTTTAGTTATATCGAGGGGGAAACCAAACTACGCTATTGTTTGTCGAACTAGAACAAGCTTTCAAGGGTATTTCAAGGTCAAGTTGTGTTTTTTAAATAGAACCCTATATTTTTCTTTACGCCACCATATTCTACAATAAAAACTGAACAGCTTTCAAAAGAATTATTTTTTTATATGACATCAAATAAACAAAATACATGAATCAATTAGATCTCAAAAAAATGTTAATAATTATTTTTAACAATTATTTAACTTAATTATCAAATAATAGTGATTAAATAGTTAATTATTAAAAAAATATTTATTAAATTGAAAAGTCACAACAATGAAAATAAGTGTTTATAATGATATTAAAACTTCATTATACCCGCAGATTTAAGAGATTATTTTCTACTTAATAGAACTACTTAAAATTCTTGAGATTAAAAAACTTTATTTCTTGTGTCAATCCAGTAGATAGTTATATTGTATTACTATAATAAAAATGGAGTATTTTTTTTAAAGACAGAATTGAAATGGTCTTAATTTATGGTGAATGTGGAAGAAGTGTTATGGGGCTGCCATTGAAATGAATACCGAGCGTTTTCCTGATAGGAATACACCCACACTTCATTTTATCGTTTTGTAAATCTGTTAAAAAAAATAGGAAATTGGAACTGGAATTCATCCAGAAAAGACTTGCGATACACTCTGGAATGTCACAAAAAATAGTCGGAAAATTATTAAATTATTAATTATTATTAAATTATTTATTTAATAATTAAATATTTAATCATTATTATTTGATAATTAAGTTGAATAATTGTAAAAAATAATTATTATTTGAATTTTTTTTTAGATCTAATTGATTTAATATTTTGTTTATTTGATGTCGTATAAATAAATACTTCTTATGAAAGTTGCTCAGCTTTTTTTGTAAATTTAGGCAATGTAAAGAAAAATATAGGTTTCCATTTAAAAAGCAGAAGTTGACCATGAAATACCCTTGAAAGCTTGTTTTAGGTCGACAAACAATAGCGTAGTTTAGTTTCCCCCTCGATATAAATAAACTTTTATTTGAAACTTTTTTCCATATAATGCACTGTTTTTGAGTTATAAGACTGTCTCAAGATAAAAAAAACTCACTCCGGTATATACAGATATATCATTTCGATATATATGTGTGTCTGTTTATTTGCATCAAGCAGAGGACAACCTCTTTGTTTCTCTTTGTGTTTCGCAATTTGCCTTAAAAAAGTGAAATATTATTATCCAAAAATAAGTGATTGAAACATTGACTTTCGAGTTAGTTTTTTATTTTAATAAAATTAATATTAATAAAAAAATTGATATGCATACAATAACTTTCATCTTCAAAAAAATCTTTGTAAATAGAAACCTTGGATATATTAACGATATTTTATTTATTATTTAACATATTTGAAAACAAAAAAGTCTTTTTGTTTTCTTTTCCGTCCTGAATTTTCGATGTTCAATGACACGAGCTTTGTCGAAACGTGTAAGAGAAAGAACGAGGTTCTCTCTTAATGTCGGTACATCCCTGAGGCGGAATGTAGCTGGAGTCGTTTCCAGGAGGTTGCGGGTCAGTTCCAAATGTTAAATGATCATTCTCTCTTTCTCTCTTTCTGTAGTTGACTTTTCGCCTCTTACACAACATCCCTCCAAAGGAAGAGCTGTTTTCTCTCTGATATTTACAAATATTTCAAGATAAAATCATTAGGTATTGAGTTAGTTTTACTTTACCATACAGGGTATGGTCAAGTATTGTAATCGTGAATGAAATAAGCTGGCGTGTTCTGACGTGGCCATCCACTTGACTTTACCATACAACCTGGCCCCTAAAATTATTTATAATCATATAAGGGGGGGGGGGTAGTTTTTGAATTTTTATACTTCTGGGGGTCCGTCTGATTATGTATACAAAATTTGGTTGAGTTTGGTAAATGGCATAGATTTTTAATTTTAACCCCCCTCCACCCCCTTAATTTTGGGTCGATATGCACCAAAATCTAATCAGCTCTTAATCTCAATGGACCAAAACTACGTGTGAAATTTGGTTTCGATATTCAAACTAGTTTTTGAGGTAGCTCGTCCACAAAAATTTGGTAACGCACAGACAACCAGACAACCAGACAACCAGACTAACAGACATTTTGACAAAACAATTATTATCTCGAAAAATATAATTTTTTCGATGTTCACTTTTAGAGCTTTTTTGTAGAGCGAAATGCCATGGTTTCGCTCAATTTTTTTATTCAAAATAGTTTCAGCCGTTTTTGAGATATTTCGAAAAAAAAACACTTTTTCATGCACGATTACAATACTTGACCATACCCTGTATGGTAAAGTAAAAAGTGGTTTTTTTGCTTCTTTTTTTCGAAATATCTCAAAAACGGCTGATACTATTTTGGTTAAAAAAATTGGGCGAAACCATGGCATTTCGGTCTACAAAAAAGCTCTAATAAGTGAACATCGAAAAAATTATATTTTTCGAGATAATAATTGTTTTGTCAAAATGTCTGTTAGTCTGTTAGTCTGATATTCTGTTAGTACGTGCATTACCAAATTTTTGTGGACGAGCTAGCTCAAAAACTAGTTTGAATATCAAAACCAAATTTCATACGTAGTTTTGGTGCATTGAGATTAAGAGCTGATTACATTTTGGTACAAATCAAAATTAAGGTGGTGTAGGGGGGGGGGGGGTTAAAAATTAAAAATCTAGGCCATTTGAGCAAACTCAACCAAATTTTGTATACATAACCCGCAGGCCCCCAGAAGTCTAAAATTGCAAAAACTAACACCCCTACATGATTATAAATAATTTTATTAAATATTAAATATAAGAGAGGGGCCAGGTTGTATGGTAAAGTCAAGTGAATAGCCACGTCAGAACGTGTCAATTTATCTTTTCTTTTTCACCTACGTTTGGTTTCAATAATTAATATAGGGATTAGAAAATGCATCGAATTAACCATTAGTCGGTACGCCTGGAAGATAGGCTAATCTGCATCCGGGCGACCCTAGTATTGAATTCACTCATTTTTTTTTCTCAGAATGGAAATTGTTTCCCCGATAACACTTTCTGTCACCAGAAGTTAGAAGTAGGTACTAAATTTCCTATTCCATTATATGTATTTATTAATTCTATATACTGACCCCCCTCGCTCCCTCTCATCTCGCCTGCCTTTTAATTTTTAAAATCCATCAAAATGTGATCTATTTTTAACAAACAATTTTTACCAAGAAATTAAAAAAATGTGATGTGAACATTTCATGACTAGCATACACATGCCCTCCTCCGTCTAAGAGTCCCAATGAACGAGAAAATTTAATTGAAAAGTTTTTGTTTTGCCAAGAGTAGCAGAGTTGTTGATTCATAAAGAGAAACAAAGAGGTTGTCCTCTGCTTGATGCAAATAAACATACACACATATTATATATCGAAATTATATATCTGCATATATATTATAATATGGGATGGAGGCCTGGACACTGAGGAAAGCCGATGTAAGGAGACTGGAGGCATTCGAGATGTGGATATATAGAAGAATGCTGAGGATCTCATGGATGGAGAGAGTGACTAACGTGGAGGTGATGAGACGTATGAAGAAGGAGAGGGAGTTGATTCTAACAATTAAGAGAAGAAAAATTTTATATATGGGACATATCATGAGAGGGGAGAAATATCAATTACTGCAAAATATTATGCAAGGAAAAATTATAGGAAAGTGATCCTTAGGGAAGAGTCGAAAACCATGGATTTGGAACCTGAGAGGTTTGGTTGTAGTAACCATCAACTATTTAGATCTGCGGTCTCAAAAGAAAAAATCGCCTTAATGATTGCCAACCTTCGGAACAGAGACGGCAAAGAAGAAGAATATCGCATGGATATTGACCCCATGAAAAATAATATTTATAATTAAAAAAGACTGATGATGAACACAAAGAGAAACAAAGAGGTTGTCCTCTGCTTGATGCAAATAAACATACACACATATATCATCTCGATATATATGTGTGTATGTTTATTTGCATCAAGCAGAGGACAACCTCTTTGTTTCTCTTTGTGAATAAACAACTCTGCTACTCTCGGCAAAACAAAAACTTTTCAATTAAACTGATGATGAAGGCCAAGTCTTCGAAACTATAGTCTCAAACAAATAAATAATATATATGTAGATATATAATTTCGATATATAATATGTGTGTATGTTTATTTGCATCAAGCAGAGAACAACCTCTTTGTTTCTCTTTATGAACAACAAAATTGATTTAAAATCAGACAAATAGTTCACGTTTTTAAAAACTCGCCCCCCCCCCAACTAATTTTTGACCATTTTTTTATAAATTAAAATAGTTTAAACCCTTTTTAAAACATTTCGTTAAAAAAGAAACAAGAAAATATCATCAATCTCGCGCCATCAGGTAATCATGGTCTCAACCAAACACGAAAAATTAAACAATAAAACATTTTAATGTACGTATTAATTTAGATTCCTCAAAATATTATTTTCATAACAGGGTGATGGAAATATAATTTATTCAATTATATTAATATGTAATCTTATTTATTTATTTATTCATAATATTTTTATTTTAAATTGCCTTTCTCTCCTCAACCGAGGCCAAGGTTCTTGATCAAGGAGAAAAAACGGTTCAGAGTGTAATCTCGAAAATTTTATTAGACAATTTATTCATGAATGTGCATATACCGTATATATATAATACGAATTATATATGCTTCCAGGCTCGTGGATGTGTTAAAACTATGCCCCATTCCCACAAAGAGCAAGAAATTGAACAAAGAAAATCAATTAATATTTTAAAAATTATTAAATAAATTAATATTGTAATTATCATATAGAAAAATATATGATTATAGTTTTTCATTTAAAATTCCATAAATGCAGTAACTATCAGGAGCCCTTCTTATCCAATTCGAAAAAATTCTTCAAAATTTATAATTATGACTATCTGATCGCGGATCCAATTCGAGAAATAAATATTTACATTTGAAGAATCCTAAACAGATCACTTAGAAAATATTATAACAGGACATGTAGTCTCGTTCCATACTATCAAACATGCACCTATGTAGACCTTCTTGTTTGTTGAACAAAAATATCAAATCAGTTTTTTCAAACTCCTGTGTAAGGATCAACTAACCCACACCATGGGGATACTTGATCCTGGCGAGTGGGTTATTTGATCCCGGAGGTTTCTTTCCAAAAAACCTCGGTACCAGTCACGGCTTGCTTGCTGGGTTGTATCCCAGATAGAAGGATATTGAATTTGAATTATTTTAGCATATTGGTAAGCTAACTTGCGCTATTGGTGGACGGTTAACCCGTAATACATTTTGGACATGTCCGTCAGATATTGACTCAATTCATTTTCTTGAGTTTCGGAGAAATAAAATCTACAATAGAATAAAACGTAAAATTAATGTTTCCGCTACGTACACTCCTTTGCAATCCCAGTACTGAACCGGTATATAGGAGGATCCCTTTTATCTCAGATCAATTGTCAAATCCACTATCTTCTATACTTGGATCATATGGAATTACCCCTGCTTTTTATAATAAAAACACTTTAGGCTCACATTTGATTAACAACAAACTTGATAAAATTGATAAACTAGATAAGTCAGGGGTTTACAAATTGGACTGCGATGGATGTGATTCCTTTTATATTGGTCAGACTGGTCGTTCCTTTAAAAAACGTTATTCTGAACATGAATATGCTCTTAGAGTCCTTAACAGATCTAACGATATTAATTCAGATTCTACCTCTGCTTTCGCTCTTCATTTGCATTCGAAAAATCACACTGCTTCTACTTCCAATCCTACCCCAATTCATTTTGAAAGAAGTGGTCCCAGACTTCTTCTTCTAGAATCAACTGAAATTAAATTGGCACTTATGAATAAATTCAGTATTCTCAATAATCAATTGGACTTTGACAAAGATGTAATCATTGATTCTAATTTGGCTAAAATTAATAAACTAAAAATTGGCTCCTAAATTCGATTACATATTTGGTGTTTGTAATTTGTTTTTTGTTTTTAATTTGATTTTGTTTGTAATTTTGTTTTTAATTTTAATTTTTTTAATAACATTTTGTTTATATTAAAAAAAAAAAAAAAAAAATTCTGAACGTACTCTTCTTTCTCAAAATTTTACCTGTTGAATGTTTTTACAAATTTGTATTCAGTTTTCATTTGAACTCCTGATGATGGGCTAATAACCCGAAATATATATCGAGTGAATCAAACTCAAAAAACATACATTTGTTTTAATATTTCCTTTTGTGAAACCTAACCTAGAAAATTCTCCTCATAAGTTATTTAATAAAAAAAATGGCTAATATAAAATCAAAGAGGGCACTTAATCATTTGATTCTATGGTGGTATCAGGCTGAATAAAGGTTTTTCAAATCGACAAAAAGAATCTTTAAGATATATCTTGTAGAATAATCTTAAAAACACTATGTCATCTAAGAGCTCCAGAAAACTTCTTGTAGGGCAATCGTGTTATTAGGGATTTTCAGATGATTAAGCTCTATGGAGATTTTACCGAGTAACAGCCAACGCTCAGAACTAACAAATTCAAATAAAAAGAAAGGATACAAAATAAGATTAAATATATCTAAAGATTTGAAAAAAGAGTTTCGAATAAAATATGTATATATAATTTAGAATCTAATTAATGGTAAATTTCGTAATTAATTCACTTCTCGTTCAAGAGTCAATCCTCAATAAAAAATATTCAAAAATGTTAATTCTTGATTCTATAGATATACCTACCTATTTAATATAGAAATAAAACAAAATGAAGTGACTTTTCTTACTTGAATAACCAGATTTAAATATTATTTTCATTCTACCTAATAGCATGATCATAATTTCAAGGACCTCAGCAACAAATTCAAGGAAATGCTCTGTCTTCGTTTTTTAGATTTTTCAAACCCCACTAGCTCTGAGGACCAATGTCTGAGTTCACCATAAATAAGTCAAAAATCGCTCATATGTTCCTATATATTTATTAATATGTTTATTTTGACAAACTTAAATAGGATGGCCAAGTGCAAGTCGGAATGCCTATCGAGGGTTCCTTCCGTACCTTATAAGGTCCAAAATTCTTGGAATATCAAATTTGTTCTAATTTCTGGTTGATAAAACAAGAGAATCTGGGAATTCGTGTAATTGTTTTAGTAAGTTTAACCATTTCTAAACCACGACAGGTAGGTATAAAAAATCATCTAAAAGGGTTGCCACCTCAGTACTAAGTCTCGCGACGATGACTAACCCCCCCCCCCAATAAAAAACACAAAAAACAAAAAAAAATATGCAATTTTTTATTTATTTAAATTAACAAATTCAAAACTCATATTCTTACAAATTAAATACAATTCTAATGATCACATAATAGTTACTATGCATTTAACTAATAAAAAACAAATTTAACAATTTACGTATAAAATAACAACAGATAAATAAGAAGAAAAATATGCAATATGCAAAATAGTATAATTATAATAAATAATTTATTTATGTAGATTCTTCCATGTATATTTCCTGTTTGACATCGCAGCCTTTACAAGATCGACATTTTCTGATTTTTTATGAATTCATAAAATTCTCGACAGCTGATGTCAAAATTAAGTTTTATGCATAATTCTGCCTTTACAAGCTCAACCCGCATCCTGTTACTGTTGTCTGTCCAAGTATTTCTCATATTTGAAAAAATTCGTTCCACGTATGCATTACTTTTAGGTATTGACAGAATCTTTCCAACAAGTTTTGGTAGTTCAGTGAAAACATCAAAGGAAAATATTTTTTTTCCATTTTTGATCAGTTGGCAAATCGAGCGATTTGGTGGAAAGAATTATATTTTTAAGAAGGCAGATATCATCATATAATTTAACGGCATTTAATTCTACAGTTACGTATTTTGCAGCATCTAAAAAATCTTGGTATTTGAAATTTTTTTTATTAAGATTAATTACTAATAAAACCGACTTCAAAAAAATTAAATGCAACAAATAAAATAATAATAACTTAAAAATAAAATAAAATACACTAAAAGGTATAAAATAATTATCCTATTTAGTTACAACCAAACGACGAAATATTAACATGAAATCACTTTCCGAAGTCGGTGCCAAACAAACTATTAAGCGAGCGTACCCGCCAAACGTACTAAGTAAGATCTGTCGAGTTCGATTCATAAAATCTATATGTTTGGCACCGACTTCAAAAAGTGATTTCATGTTAATATTTCGTCGTTTAATTGTAACTAAATAAGATAATTATTTTATACCTTTTAGTCTATTTTATTTTATTTTTAAGTTCTTATTATTTTATTTGTTGCATTTAATTTATTTGAAGTCGGTTTTATTTTTTTTTATAAAAATTATTTTTATTTTTCTCTTTTTAGTGATGTTAGTAATAGTGACTTAATATAATACCTTGCATGCATCTCGTAAGAGAAAGCGTCGGGCGAATGAATCAGAAAATGATAATAAAATTAAATTCATAAATATAGAAATTCTCTTGAAACGTTTGCGGGTTTTAAATGAATGCTTTAGGATTTTTTTATAAATGATTTTATTTATTATAATTTCGATTATTTGGTCATAGGAATTGGAGATTTACGTTATTTCGTCATTGATCATATCTTCAGAACTTGACCAAATTAATATGGTACCACTCCTAAGGTATCCTCTTTCCAATAAAAAAGAATCATTAAAATCGGTTCATAAACAAAGAAGTTATGCCTGAACAAACATAACAAAAAAGGTTCAATACCAATGAAAAAAAAAAACGGGACCAATCGGAAACTAGACTGAACCCAATTCAAAAAATCATCAAAATCGGTTCACAATTGGCGAAGATATGAGGTAACATATACACAAAAAAAACCAGTCGAATTGAGAACCTTCTCCTTTTTTGAAGTCGATTAAAAAATATTTGAATGGACTCTTTTCAAAATTATAAAATTATATCAAGTATCTAATTAATAGCATTTGTGTACACCTTTTTAGCTTCAGACACAAATTTTTGTTTTTCATAGCTAGTTAGGAAATCTAAACTTGTATTCACTTTACTACTGAGAAATTGACCTTCTAAATCTATTCTCTAGTTTATTTTTCAGAGCTAACATTATGTCATGCAATTCGGAACTTGTTACCGATTGATTTTCAAGGTGTAAAATGTGCTATTTCATAAGATTTTGTACATATTCAATTTTACTTATATACAACCCGGAGAAATAATAATTAAACCCGGAGCCCGGAGATGACTCACTGAAACCCCGAGTCACCTGCTCAAATCCGGAGAGGTGGCAAACCTACTCTTAAACCGTCATTTTAAATAGAAATAAATTTACAAAAATTTATCTTATTTCTACTTGAAGAGATTTTTATAGTAATAGTTCACTCCCCATGATAAAAAATATTTTTTATTTATGATATACAAAATATTTCATCCTTCTCAAAATTTTCATTACGATTTTTAATCTTGTTAAAATGAATATATATATCACTTGTAAATTTCAAGTTTGTATTTCTTATTTAGTTAACGAGCTACGAACTTCTGATAGACGGACAAGCAGACGGAACCCGAAAAATACCAAACGAGAGAAAATGCAGCTTTCTGAAAACTTGGGAATTTGTTCAAAAACCACTGATTAACTCTTTTTCTGGAAGATTTAATAATCTTATAAAGACGCTATTAGACACTGTGAATTCACCTAAGTGGAGTTTGAATAATGATCCATCTAAGAAAAGTTAATTAATCTTAATTTGAATAAACAACTTAAAGATAAATTATTTTTCTCGTTTGGGATTAAGTTTTTTCCATTTGCACATTTACATATTCAAATTCAAAGAAATATGTTATTAAAAAGTAATCTGCTATAAGAGATATTTAATAAATTGAAATAATCATATGTACTTTATTGTAAACGAATTAATTGACTTAGAACCCGTCTTGAACACTTTTATTCAAGTGATATAATCTTAAATTTTTTTTCTTTTGTTTATGTGGAAAATTTTTATTATTTATAGCAATTCTTTAGCAAATTGCGTAAGAAATGATATTTTATTTTTAAACTGGAATATAAAATGAATCCATTTTATATGTGGTAGGTAGTGTAGTAACAGGTTTTGATTTCAAATGACAAAGCTTTTCCCAATTAAATTCTTTAGAATTATTAATACATTGCAAGATTAATGTATGAACATATGGCTATGTAATGAAAAAAAAAATGATTGCATTCATTTGTGGGATCTGGATCTGGTATTGATTTGTAGAATAGTCTGTCTATTACTACTTGGGATTATAGTTCCCTCCCCCCCATGACTAAATGAATTATAAATTTTGATAAGCCCTAATGTCCTAGAGTTGTACAAAATTTTATTTAGTTCTCAAATACAGAGATTAGCTGAAGTAGAGAGAGAGGTCATAGCATCTTTGTTAAGGCTTTGACCAGGTTTCCTTAACAACTTATGGCAAATGCCGGGATGGTTAATGCGTCGTTTACTCCTGGTATCAGGTTTTAGTGCGGAATTTTCAATTTACTTTTTGACTTTTAATAGAAATCTATGGTCATGTTAATTGTTAATGATCATATTTTTTTTTGTTCTACTTGTTTATTATTTGTTAATTTGTTGTAATTAAATTTGTATTGATGGCTGATTGACTTACCCGCCGAGGACACCTGTGCCTCTAAGCAGGTCGAGAAATAAATTTATTTATTTATTATTATTATTATTATTGTAATTTTCCTGTGGAAATTTTTCCCAGGGTTGGTTTCCCATTGCCTTCCCCTGGATTTAGCGATGCGCCTTGCATTTTTGACAAAGACTAAAATTATTCTGACTAAGGCAAGATTCGATCCAAGTAAACTCGATCTCAGTCAAGCGTCTTGGCTCTATCGACGACCCTTGAGATAATTATAATATTATAATCGAATAAAACATATATTCAAGAATATCCTAGAAATAGAACATAAATAAGGGGAAGATATGATGAGAGAAGTTCGGGTTGAAACGATAGGTATGGGAATAACGCGACATCAAGAATATCCTAGAAATGAAAGAGAAAAAACAACAAGAAAGGAAGATGAGAAGACGTAATGTGGGTTCAATCAACAGGTTTTTGAAGAAGCAGCCAGAGCCTATTTTACAAAGACCTAGAATCCAAATGGGGTAAAATTATAAGAACTATGTCTGTCCAGTAGACTGGTTCTAAAAACTGAAATTTACACGGGTAAATGAGATTCTTCTACAATCTACAGTCTACAGAGAAAGTGAGCTGTGAATTTTTTACGAGAATCCCAAAATTATAATCGATCTATTTGAGGGATAATTGTCTGATGGAATAAAATTACTCTGAATTCTTCAGAAAATTTTCAATAAATAACGCTTTGAAGTTCTAAAGAAATAATTAAATCATTTATTTTTAAAGACACTATTATAATTTTAAATAAATGACCTCCAATGTTATTAAATGCTGATAGATATTTATACAACTTTTTAAAATAAAATAATTTGGGTGAAAATTTATATTTATGAAATATATTGAACGAGAGTGAAGTGCGTATAAATTATATTATTATAATATCTTAATATCAATGAAGATAATTCATTTTTTTTTAAATTTGATAAATACTTAATGGTATAAATATTATTATTATTATTTACATGGACACTAATTTAATGGTAGGGTCTATAATAGAAAGTTTGTAAAAAATTTATTATCCAAATAAAAATGAATATTTTCAGGTTGACCTTTAGGTGAGTAATGTTCATGAGGAAGTTAATTAAATGTCCAGGTGACGTGTCGGTCAGAGAAAAACAATATATATGTGTAATTGTGTATATAGATAAGTATAAATATTAAAGGGATTTTAAATTTCAAAGAAAAAAATTGTTCTATGTGACTATCTTCAAATTTTTTCAAATTTCACGATCATCAAATCTTTTAAATAATATATTAAGTGAACATTTCATTTGACAACTTTAGGGATTCTTTTCAACTTGCCACTTTTTTAAAATGATTAAATTATAGTAAAAAAACAAAAAAACAAAAAACAAAAACAAACAAAAACTAAAGTAAATATATGAGAATGGTTCTAATTATGGCTATATCCGGAGGAGGGTTAAGGGGATGTTTACACGAAAATTAAAATGTAGGTACATATTTGTTTTTTATCAATTGATATTTCAAAAGTATAATAGAATGATGCTTTCTTAATCAAATCTCGCAATATTAGTTTTCTTGTATCTCTCTGAGTGAAAGGTCTCCTATAATAAAACTCCCTCCCTTAAACAAACTTTTGCCCTGATTCCAATCAGTGGACTGTCATATTGGTTAAGAAATACTGGAATTATAATAAAATGTGCATCGACTCGTATATTTAATCAATCATTTATCATTTTTGTTATAATAATAAATATACTAGAAGAATGCTTCTAGTCAACGCCGTTGGCACTATGGGGGCGGAGGTGGGGGTGGGGGATTGAAGGGTTTTATTTTTTCTCACATGCCTTTAAAAAATTTCATTAATTAATTAAAATAAAAAATTTTGATAAATGACGGATTGAAAACAAGTATAAATATAGTATCTTTTAGTGATCTATTCACCCCCTTAAGGCCAGTTGTATGTAGGTTGGTAAAGTCTTTGTAAAATTTGACAAAGGGTAAAACCTTAGAACTCACCTTCTGCCCGGCCGGATGGACAATTAGATGACATGCACTTTCAAGGTGGATTCTAAGGTTTTACCCTTTGTCAACTTTTACAATGACTTTACCAACCGACATACTACTGGCCCTTAGTGACCTATTCACCCTCTAGAAAATCTTGGCACCGTGTATGCTTCCAGTCATTATAAAATTGGTTAAGTCAGTCCTTGCCTGGCATCTTTGTCCGCAGCAGCCGAGAATCCTAGTTGGTAGATACCGGGACAGTGACAGGTGAATTGACCAGTGGATGGGTTCCATCCGACCCCTCGATCGGTGAGCGCTTGTTCAAAGGTAAGAAGACCCGGTTTAGCGGCGTTTGCTGCAGGACTGCCAACTCCCGAGAAGGCTACTGCACCATTGCAGTCTGGAGCATCATCAAGTCGTCGAGCACCTTGAATTCGTGGTTCCTTTGGGTTGGCTGCGTAGCACCAAGAGGCAAGCGCTAACATCGTCACCATCGTCAACCAGCCGGTGTGCGCCATGTCGGAAGGCAAATTGCTAAGCTCTCACCTCTTTGTTCATTTTATATCACGCCTCGTGGGAGTGGGGAGCTTTACTAATCTACTATCGAACTCAAAAGCGTAGTGCTCCTCTAAATGAGACTTTTCAATCATCAAGTACAGGAGTGGGCAACTGCGGGCTCCCGGGCCTAATCCGGCCCGCAGAATAAATGAAGATAATATTTATATTTATGTTTCGCAGAGGTTTGACATGTTCAAATGTCATCTCATTTACAACAAAATTAAAATTATTTTCACAACAATTTCAAAAGAAATTCTTGATTCACTTTCCAACATTGAAACAAAGGGAAAATAACTTAAAAAATCAACTGATGTGTTCACCACACGACTTTCACATTTTCTTTATTTGAAGTCATCGCGACACTACTAATTTACACCTCCTTCCTTTATTTCGATTTTTTTTTTTTGATTTTCTCTAAAACGACTGCAACGATTTTTTAAAAAATTAGTGTCAAGTGTCATGAGTTATTAGTTGTGTCAAATTTTTAATCCGATTGAATTAAAGGAAGGGGTTGTAAATTAGGAGTGTCGTAAAATAAATATTTTAATCTTTCATATCTCGTCTTCGGAAAGTCACAGAGCCTTGAAATTTGAAACTTGAGCTATCTAGAGGCTACAAGAAGTATAACAAGATGTAAAGTAGTCGCTGTCATGTTAAATGTCCATTTCTAGTCTTCCGATTTCAATTGACTGATTTATTGTGCCACGGAGAGGGGGGCAGCCCTTTACAAAAAGAAAACAGATTTTTTTTTACATATTAGAGTGCAACTTCTCATCAGCCGTCCAAATAATAATGCCAGATGTTGTGGCTATTTATGATTAAAGTACATATACGGGCGACTATGACACAAATCTAGAACCGAGGCCAGAGTGTTGGGAGCGCAAAAAGCGCCCCACAACTGTGCAAAGCTATCAATAAAGAAATAAAGAAATATTACAATCAAAAAAACAAAACAAAAAAATATCTATAAATAAAATTTAACAGTTTGATGTACTCCTTCTAGCTTATATCAAGCTTAAGTTTCGAATTTCGTAACTCTGAGACTTATGGTTGCAAAACGCAGGGGGGTACATTCTTACGAACGTAAACATCAACTTCCGGTTTTTCTATTTTAGGCGAAATCTTGTTATACTTCTTGTAGCCTCTATATAGCTTAAGTTTCAAATTTCAAGGCTCTGCGACTTTCCGAAGACGAGATATGATCGATTAAAATATTTATTTTACGACACTCCTAATTTACAACCCCTTCCTTTAATTCAATCGGATTAAAAATTTGACACAACTATTAACTCACGACTCTTGATAAATACACTATTTTTTTAAAAAAATCGTTAGAGCCGTTTTTGAGAGATTAAAAAAAAACAAAAAAATACGAAATAAAGGAAGGGGGTGTAAATTAGTAGTGTCGTGATGACTTCAAATAAATGAAAATGTGAAAGTCGTGTGGTGAACACACCAGTTGATCTATAATCCATTCCAATTAAGATCAATTTGTATTTATTATTTTTATTTTTTAACATCTTAATAATTTGAATATTTTAGAAATAATGAATTTTTTGGCCCGCGTCGTGATTTGAAAATTGAAATCAACCCGTTGATAAAATAAGTTGCCCACCCCTGATCACATAGCTCCATTATTATATTTAATTAAATTAGAATTTGAAGAATTTTATTTAAGCTGATGATTTGGAAGATTTTTTTCTGCTTAGACTTCCATTAGGGAAAATAATTTTTTTTTAATTATTAAATTTTAGGGTGACTGATTTTAGGGTATGTTACCTCATATCTCCGCCAATTGTGAACCGATTTTGAATTATTTTTTGCACCGGGTTCAGTCTAGCTTCCGATTGGTCCCGTTTTTTTTCCAATGGTATTAGACCTTTTTTCTTAGGTTTGTTCAGGCCTAACTTCTTTGTTTATGAACCGATTTAGATGATTCTTTTTTTATTGGAAAGGGGGTATCTTAGGGATAGTGCCATATTAATTTGGTCAAGTTCTGATGATACTATCACTATTAATAACATCACTAAAAAGAGAAAAATAAAAATAATTTTTAAGAAAAAAATAAAACCGACTTCAAATAAAGTAAAAATTAAATGCAACAAATTAAATACACTAAAAGGTATAGGATAAATATTATCTTATTTAGTTTCAACTAAACGACGAAATATTAACATGAAATTACTTTTTGAAGTCGGTGCCATACAAACTATACCTATAAGCGAGCTTACCGGCCAAACGTACCAAAAGTAAGATCCGTCGAGTGCGATTCATAAAAGGTATATGTTTGGCACCGACTTCAAAAAGTAATTTCATGTTAATATTTCGTCGTTTAGTTGTAACTAAATAAGATAATAATTATTTTATACCTTTTTAGTGTATTTTATTTGTTCCATTTAATTTTTTTGAAGTCTGTTTTATTTTTTTCTTAAAAATTATTTTTATTTATCCACTGCGAATGCAAAGCGAGCCAGACCGTCCTTTTTCATTTGTAGAAGTCGAGTGGAAAATCGCTAACCCCTTTCCCCCAGTCAGCTAGAAAATAGGCTTGTGCGCATGCGTAACCGAAGCCAACCGAACCGAACCCAACCGAGAAATAAAAATCTGAAAATATCTATCAATCAAGCAAGAGCTTTTTACACAGAGATAATGTAAATTGGTTTCTACGCATGCGTAACCGAAGCCAACCGAGAATCGTGTATCTGAAATCATTCTTGCGCTAACAGAGCCAGGCGAGACCAGCGGCCGGCCGCTAAACAGTAAACCCTTCACGCACAAAATGATGGCGTCATTCCTCCTCAGCTTAATTCAAAATTAATTCTCGTAAATTTACAAGTATAATAATATATACAATTAGTGTAGAATTTTGCCCATTTTATGATTATAAAGACGTTTCGAATTTTTTAATATTTTTTCAATTTATAATATATTTCCGTACAAGTCTATTTCCTGTGAAAATCTTAAATTGTTCATTTCCTTTAACTGCGAGAGTGTGGTTTATAAACCACATACAGTAGAACCTCTTTTATCCGGACTAACTAGGACCAAAGACAAACCGGATAATCCGGATATATGGGTAATAAAAACAAAACAAATCCTCAAATATGCGAATTTGAATTTATTATGATAAAAAAAACCTGTTTATATCAAAATTACATAGAATTGTTTAAAAAAATACATTTTTGGTGAAATTATAATTACATTCATGCTATCAGAGTTAAAAATTAACATCAAGGTAAGGGGGGATGGACCCTGTAAAAACTCCTTTATTATAACAGTCTTCGAAAATTTGCCGCCTTGCTGGCCTAATTAGAAATCATCCACCCTGGTTATATATAATTCATTTGCTAGAGACTATAGTTTCGAAGGTCTGACCATAATCATCAGTTTTTTAATTAGAAATAATCTCTCAGTTATTTTTCGTGGATTCATAACCCGATTGGCTGTAGGTAAATTTGTTTTTGTTGTAATATCAAGCTGGTCACATAACAAACAAATGGTCAAACCTTCGAAACTATAGTCTCTAAAATATCAAGATTTTACGAAAATGTTGTCATTTTTTTGTCTTAATTTATAGTCAAAATATTGATTAAAATTTATTAAATATTTTTTCATTTTCATTTGTTAATTTATTGTTAATTTTTACTTTTAATTTAATTTTTTTTCTTGTCCTGGGGGGGGGGGCTTCAGTAGTTCGATTTTTAATGGGGATCCAAAAAACTGCCCCCAGGATCACTTTTGAATATCCCTAAAACTCGCCCTTTTTTCGATTTTTTTCCCATTTTGACCATGAAGGAGCACGTTTTCAACAAGGACAAATCTATACATTTTTAATCTAGATTAAATTTGACACAATTTAAACAAAGTTTCATATTAATTGGATAATGGTAACCCATGGCGCAATGAGGTTGAAAAATGAAATTTTTTGCAAAAAATCTCAGTTTTTCCTTCATAAAATGAAAACCACCACTCATCCTAGAAGCTTTATTTCTATCTCATTCTCTAGAAAACTTTGTTGACTTGAACGTTTACTTGGACCACTTTTTTGTTTAAACTCTTTGATTTATAGATATTCTACATTTTTCGGACTGGATATGATCCGAATCCTCAAAAGCGTCATGGAAATGCTGGATATCTATAAATCTAAGAATTTTATCAAAAAAGTCGTCCAAGTAAACGTTCAAGTCAATGATATTTCCTACAGAATGAGAAATGAATCAAGTTTCTAGGATCAGTAGTTTTCATTTTATGAAGGAAAAACTGCGATATTTTGCAAAAAATTGCATTTTTCAAAACTTCAACCTCATTGCGACATGGATCACCATTATCCAATTAAGATGAAACTTTGTTTAAATTGTAGCAAATTTAATCTAGTTTAAATATGTATAGAATAGTCTTTGTCGAAAACGTGCTTCTTCATGGTCAAAATGGGAAAAAATCGAAAAAAGTGCGAGCTTTGGGATAGATATTCAAAAGTGATCCGGGTTTTTTTTTTTTTTTTTTTTTGATCCCCATTAAAATTCGAACTACTCGACCAATTTTGCATTTCTTTTTTTTACTAGACGCAAAATTTTGTCGTCTTTAATTTACCATAGGACGGTTAATTACAAAATATGGACCGTTTTCGAGTTATAAGCGAAAAACTGGAAAAAGTCCGAAAATTTCGAGGTTGTCCCCCACACTTTCGAGGTGGTAAACTTAGATTTGGCATACTCACATCATACCAAACGATCCTAGAAAAAAAAAGATTTCCCAGCAATTAATGTAAGCTGAACAACTTTTTGGATCCTCTATTTACTACTAATAAATAAGGTTTATAAATTGAAAGCGAATTACCTTTTTTTAATTTTATCAACTTGGTTTTTCAATATTTTTTGCTCAAATGCTCAATTTAATAGGTTGGATGGATGGTTGGGCGAGAACAATTTGGGTTGGGCTCTCGCCACACCTCACTCAGCCCTGGCGCCGCCACTGCGGCTGCCCCCCCCCCCTAGGAAAATTCCCTAACTATGCCAATGGTCATAGGTACTCACAAACCGTAGATATTTTTTTTTCATATTAGATTCAAAC
Organism: Forficula auricularia; assembly: GCA_024734495.1. NCBI lineage: Eukaryota > Metazoa > Arthropoda > Insecta > Dermaptera > Forficulidae > Forficula > Forficula auricularia. The sequence goes on along the minus strand of JALMQS010000063.1, from coordinate 2,931,731 downwards.
AAATTATTTTATTACAACTAAAAAAAATATTTATTAAAAGTACTCAGACATAGCTACAAAGATAGCAAGTAGGATGATTTTTATATTTGCGCTCTCTACTAATAAGTCAATAGACTACGAGTAAATCATTTTTGTCCAAAGTACTCACACCAAAGTTCTTCCCTGAGTAGCATCGGCGTAGTTAGGGAGTTTTCCGGGTTTTCCGAGTTTTTAGGGTGGGGGGGGGGGGCAGCCGACCAGCTGATTAGCCACCAAAAGGTTTCAATTTCGGCAATCCGATTAGAGATCAACTAACCTTTTAGTTGAATTGACAAATTTTGGAAGCCACGAAATAAATTAATGAGAAAAACATAAGTGATGCGTCGTAATAATTGAGTTTCGATTTTTCTAGAGGGCCAATGAGTTTTGTAGGGGAGCACTGCCCCCTGCCCCCCCCCCTAACTACTCCCATTACTACAGTAAACTATTGGTTATCTGCGAGACCCATAGGAGAAAAATAAGAAAAAAATAGACTATTGACCTATCAACAAATAAAAATATGTTTATCTTTTATTAAAAAAATATTGTATTTAATTATTTAATAACATTTTATTTACACATGATAACAAAATAAGTTTCGTATTGTATATGAACAGTTTTAAAATTGTAATTACATTACAAGTTGACTCTGCGAGAGTCTCACGAGAACTAATTCTCCTGGTTCAATGGAATTTTTTAGCAACTGAAAAAGGGGTTCAAATATTTAGTGGCCCAACATAAAAATCTGTAATTTGTTATTAAAGAAATATATTAATAAGTGAGCTTTTAAAAGACAGTTGACGATTTTTGTCCGCCTGAGCAAGAATACGATGTTGCCCCCTTGAAAATTCCCCCCCCCCCCCCGAATATATTCAAATAAAACAATCAAAATCGTTACATATATTAATATAAATTAATGCTTTTAAATAAACTAGTGTTAACACTTTTAATTATTTATTAAAATAATTTACAGCTTCTTGTGGACGCCAGGCTCATTGCTGTTGATGGTCTAATCGTATATTTAAATTATTTTATTATATAATCGTACATTTAAATGTATTAAATTTTAATATGTTAAAAAATATATAAATGTGTGAAAAGTGAATGGACTTGATGAATCCAAAATAATGTCAAGAGACGTCCCAATCCCAACCAACGTCTCCATAAAACAAACCAAAATAATTATAAATGAGAAAGAAATCGATCCTATTTTATCGATTTCATCTATCTGAATGTTCAGAGTACCTTTTTAATATAAGAAAATATCATTTTGATTATTCATCAGAAATAATTCATCGACTAAGAAATTAACTAATAGGTAATAGACCGACGCCCTATTGGTCGACGATCAGCTCATCGACAAAAATTCATCGATATTTTCGATAAATTATCGTCGATGAATTGTGGTCGATGAATTTTCTTAGAGCCAATATATCCTTAAATATAATGTTTTCGACGTTCACTCATTTGGGCTTTTAGTAGAGCAAAACGCCATGATTTCGCTGATTTTTTTTTCATCAAAATAGTTTAAGCCATTTTTGAAATATTTCGAAAAAACGAAGCAAAAAAAATAATCCTTTTTTCATTGACCATATCCTGTATGGTAAAGTAAAAATATTTTTATAGAATAACTTTGGTTCAACTGCTGTAAAGTTAAATGTTGATTGTTTCTAGACATTCTGAATCAGATATAAGATTATTAACGTGAATATCCTCTGCATAGTAATTTTCCTGAGGTGACTTCCCGCTGCCTTTCCCTGGTTTTAGACTTAATACAGAAAAATATGTTTCCTGTGATTAGTTTTGAAGACGTTTTGCCAACTTTGTGATTGACATCATCAGCTCTTTGATCAATAATAAAATCATTATTTTGTTTAGCCGTGTGCACCCTATTCTTGAAAGTCTTTAAGATTGTAAAACCTGGGAAAGAGGAGGGCAGTTAAAGTAGTTCCAGTCCCTACCATGGGAATAAACGACATTTCCTTAATTTGATCACAAAGGGACGTTTTTAAGAGTTTAAGAATCGCCTGCAACATCCACGGTTTTTGGGGAATTGTTGACCTTCTATCATAATATCAATTAAAAAGTAGAAGAAACTCATCAATGATGAGAGAATATTTTTTAAGATCAATAGTGATTTAATTAGAAAACTATTCGAAATTTTTGATTAAATACTTGGAAGTTTTGAGCTCTGAAATATTGATTGATTGGATCGATAAGCACATTTGATAACACTCTCAGAAATATGTGTAATGTAATTAATAGAAAGTTAATTGGTTTGAACTTTCGAAAATATAAAATTGATCGCCATAGGCCATAGATTCAACAAATAATTCCGAATTCTAACCAATTAACTACTAGTACTTAAGGTCAAGGAGCATAGGTCATTTTACTCTGTATTCCCATACTCAAAATTATTTCTTGGATGCTTCCTCCACTCTGATAATCGTATTAGCTTAGCCTTATAATTACTTTTTTCTTCTTTAGGTTCACTGAATTCATGAAGTATGAGACCTCCTTAAATAAAACATTGACAAAGGGAAAAGGAGGATTAATATATAATATGAATAAATATAAAGGGGAAAGAGACAAGAATTATTTATCTTAAATGGAACTAAGAAAGTGCATTTTTCTAATTAATACTATAGAAGAAAGTATGTGATTGTGAAAATCCAAATCGATTTGTTCTTTAATTCTATCAGTATATATTAATAATAATTTGCAATAGCATACATACAATATACGTTTATCAAGAGAAGTTTCGTCTCAAACGACCAAAATTAAACATTTCAAACAAGTTTTCATCAGAATGGACCACGTTTCGACACCTAATTTTTCTCTTTTCATACAAAACTCAATATCTGAAGCATCAAATCTACAAAATAAGGCAGACATTGATCAGAAAATTTGTACATTAATTTCAGAATGATCCAAACTTTACAGACTCCAGAGGTTGTACCCATTTGGTGCAACTTCTTGAACCAATATCATAAAAAATGATAAGTCAGTAGTTGGATGGATCTAAGCATTTTTATTTATTTTTTTGCCTTACTTATTGTAGCACTTAAGAAGTTTGCCCCTGAAGGATCTCTCTTTTAGGTCAAAATTTTTAAAGTGTCGGATCCCTAGACCTAGAGTCCAATTCTATTAGATGCTGGAATAGTATAATTAGGCCTGCTCTCTCCTACAACGAAATTTTGCTTTAGAGTTTAGACTTAAAAGTGATGTCATTTCGGCCCTATTTCATCAACCTGATGATGTGTGTTTTGATGAAAATTTTAGTTCGGGATAGGATTCGATCCATCGCCAAAGCATTTGGTAAATAAGCTGACGTGTTCTGATGTGGCCATCAACTTGACTTTACCATACAACCTGGCCCCTAAAATTATTTATAATCATGTAGGAGGAGGGGTATGCGTTTTATACTTCTGGTGTCCTACTGATTATGTATACAAAATTTGGTTGAGTTTGGTAAATGGGCAAGATTTTCATTTTTTGACCCTACGCCCCCCCCCCCCATTTTGGCCGGTTAGTTTTTGCATTTTTAGACTTCTGGGCTCCACTGATTATGTATACAAAATTTGGTTGAGTTTGCTCAAATGGCTTAGATTTTTAATTTTTAACCCCCCTCCACCCCCTTAATTTTGGCTCGATATGCACCAAAATCTAATCAGCTCTTAATCTCAATGGACCAAAATTACGAATGAAATTTGGTTTCTATATTCAAACTAGTTTTTGGGCTAGCTCGTCCACAAAAATTTGGTAACGCACAGACTAACGGACAACCAGACAAACAGACATTTTGACAAAACAATTATTATCTCAAAAAATATAATTTTTTCGATGTTTACTTATTAGAGCTTTTTTGTAGAGCAAAATGCCATGGTTTCGCTCAATTTTTTTAATCAAAATAGTTTCAGCCGTTTTTGAGATATTTCGAAAAGAAGGAAAAAAACACTTTTTTCATGCACGATTACAATACTTGACCATACCATGTTTGGTGAAGTAAAAAGCAGATGAGCACACTAATATCTAACGTTATTAACGCCTTTCATCAAGTATTAGAGAAATCGTATATGTTATGCAAATAAAATTTGGACGACTCTAATGTTAACATTATATTAACTTTTTTTTGCACGAAATTAAGTGTTAATTTTTTCTTTCCTCACTACCCCTGGGCTGCCTTCCATTCTTTTCAATTATATTAACATTTTTTTTTTATAAAATAAGATTTTTAAAAATTAGTTTGGGAAATTTTCACAGAAATTATATAAATATTTTTAAATTATTTTTATTATAAATCTTGGCAGGCTTTCTGCTAGAAATGATCAAATAAATACAGTGAATGTTTATAAAAGTGAAATATCGATATAGGTAGACACTTAAATTCTATAATTCATATATATATATTCTAAACAAATTGGTACTAATTAAATTAACACCTTTTTATATAAAAATAATTGTTTTAGATTTAATATTAGTATCAAAAGTTTTCTTTTCTAGTTTTAATAAGGTTTTCCATTTCTAGATTTGTTCTTACAGTGAGTGGGCTTACTGCATTTAAATTTGATAAAAATAAAGATTTAATCTTTGGATTGCATATATTTAATAAGGTCCACAACTCGGTTAGAATAACCGAATTCGTTATCATACCTAAAAAAAAGAAAGGTAAAATAATAAAAAAATGAATACATTTTACATAATTAAAAGAAAAAAGAAAAATTTAAATTCCTATATTTAAGTATTTTAAATCTGTACTTACCATGAAACAAGTTTGACAAAATTATTATTGAGCTGAATTCCAGCATTTGCATCAAAAATAGATGAGTGATCATCTCCAATGAAATCAGACGATACAACTTCTTCTTCAGTGTATTCAAGAATGCCTTTGAGAGGTCCAGCAGCAGCTTCTTTAATTTTATTTTTAATCTCATCATAGGTTGCTGCTTTACCTAACCTAAACAATAGATCAAAATTGTAAAATATGATGTTAAATACACATAAATTTTAAATATTTTGATGTTCTTTACCTAACAGTTAAATCAACAACTGATACATTTGCTACAGGTACACGGAAAGCCATTCCTGTTAATTTACCATTAAGAGATGGAATAACTTTACCCACAGCCTTTGCAGCTCCAGTGGAGGCGGGAATAATGTTTTGAGCAGCACCTCTACCATCTCTCCAAAGCTATAAAACATAAAACATATAATTAAACATTTAAAGTAAAAATATTATTAACCATATGATTTAAATTTTTTTATATACCTTTCCAGATGGGCCGTCAACAGTTTTTGTGTTGCTGTTGTAGCATGAACAGTGGTCATTAAACCTTCGATAATTTCAAAATTATCATTAATAACTTTAGCAAGGGGCGCTAGGCAGTTAGTGGTGCAGGAAGCGTTTGAGACGACTTTCATTGAGGGTTGATATGCGTCCAAATTAACGCCAACTACAAACATAGGAGCGTCGGCACTTGGGGCTGAGATTATAACTTTTTTAGCTCCGCCTTCCAAATGAGCCTAAAAAATATTTTTTTGTTTAGAATTAAAACTAAATTTCTACAGATTAGATTTCAACCAATGTAAATTTCAACTTAAACTCAAAACAAATTTGAAATAAATATTTAAAAAATAACGACGCGAATTGAAATTATATTTATTTTGGGATAAATAAAGAAAGGGAGAAAAGATATAAAAAGATTCCTAAAAATAAGAGATTTAAATTCGAAATTGATCGAAGAACTAAAAGAACATATTTAGATAATTCACTAGCAATGTGTAAATGAAGTCCAACGTTTAGTGGAGAAGCCAGTTGTACAAGTTGCCTATTAAATATCTTTGAAAAGTTTTAAGTAATTTGTAATGTTTGAGAGAAATGCTTGAATTTATAGAGTAATTTCATATACGAGTGTGAAAAGATAGCCATTAAGGAATTTTAAGGAGAAAATTATATTCAAATAAGTAAATGAATTATCTTCAAGCATATCTTGATAACACGTTCGAAGTTTTTCTTTGGAGAGAGACTGTTAAATTAATATCTCAGGATTGAATGAAGGCGGTCCAGAAATAAATGAGAGACTACTTCTAACAAATTATATTTATTGTTAATAAATAATAGAAAAAAATCTTACGGAAGCTTTTTCGATTGTGGTGAATACTCCAGTTGATTCAACAACGTACTCAGCACCAGCTTTAGACCATGGGATGTTTTTAGGATCGCGTTCAGAAAATACAGCGATTTGATTTCCTAGAAAATTGTTTTAAGTAGAAGAATAAAAAATAACAATAAATCAAGAATTAAGAACAAAATATATTAAAAAAAAAAAAAACTAAAAAACATGCTTCTGCAAAATAATGTGATACTTAATAAAAAAGCGTAGGGCGCAGAAGCAGGTAGTTTTAATTAATTTCGAAAAAGTGCCCCACGTTTTTTGATTAAGTATTACATTAATTTGTACTTTTTACAAGCATGTTTTTAGTTTTTTAAATACCTATATTTTTTTTACTTTTTAGTCTTAATTATTTTTATAGAGAAAAGTTTGAAAAATATTTTTATATAATTTCATTTAAATTGAGTAGATAAACAATTATTTTTATAGAAAAATGTTGGCGGAACTTAACAGAACAAAAGTCACATTGATAGATAGATAGATAGATACAAGTGAAGCTAATATAAAGCATGTAAAAAAGAGTATTTATATTTCGTGATAAAGAATGTTAAGTAATAAGTACAAAATGTAATTATAGCATTTAATAAAATCAAATGAAATACATGTGATAATGGGGTCTAGAATTGCTCAAGCTAAAATGGATTTCAATTCAAATTAAAAATTTTCAAGTTTATATTGATTTTATTTTAACCTAATTTAAGAACGGAAAAAGATAAACATTTTATAAGGAATAGGTAACATGCTGAGGATTCATAGGCGAGACTTCACATATTTAACGCGATGCTCCCACTAACAAATCATCGACTCATCCGATTCTCTTTGGTGTTTAATAAAGTTTATTAAATCAGGGGTGGCCCCCATTTGATTCACTTCTAAAGAATTAGAAAAGTGTTTTATTACCATCTGTTTAAGTTATAACAGTGTTTTTCAACCATTTTCATGACGCGATCTCCTTAGTATGAAAAAAAATTTCGCGACCCCATCCCCCCGCTGTTGTAACCTGTATTTTATTATGTTACAAATATTAAATCGGTACATTTTTATTAATTTTTATAATTATTAGGTATCGACTAGGGGAGTCATCGGGTTGTCCGTTTGAAAATTTTAATCTAGTTTTTTAACTGTATGTAGGTACCTACTCTTCGATTTTTTTGATAATTTTTAACTTCTATTCATTCTACATATTTTAAGAGCGGGTTGATAGTGATCCTATGATAATTACTATTTTTTTTTTTTTTTATTTTGATTCAACAAACTAAAATACGAATTATTTATTTTAAATAACTGTTAACGATAAAAATTAATTCAAAATAATTAAAAAATGAAAACTCAATACCAAAAAGTGGTTTTAATAATGATTAATAAGGAATAAAATTTTTTCGAAATTTTCAAAAATCGAAAAAAAAATAGTAATTATCTTAGGACCACTAACAATCCAGTCTTAAAATTTGTAGAATGAATAGAAGTTTAAAATAAAATATTATCAAAAATATCGAAAAGTAGGTACAGTTTTAAAAACAAGATTATTGTTTTCAAACTCAAAAATCGCATATAAAAAAACTTCGATAATTTTTTAATATTTTTTTCTAAAATATAAGTACTTATGTAAGAAAACAAAGATTAAAAAAAAAAATTGAATTTGGACTATTTTTGAAGAAGTTATAAGCGAAAAACCGAAATTCGATATCTTTTAAACCAGGGATCAAAAAAATTTTTAAATTTACCAGGAAGAGTTTTTTGATGGGTACTTATTAAAAAAATTGTCAAAAAATGAAGGAAATCAAAAATTAAAATTTTTCAAACCCTCCGATTTGGCGTGGAATGCCTCAAATATATTTGTAAACTTTGTTTTTTTCTTTTTTATTGCGTCTTCGAGATCTCCCAGGGGGTCGCGACCCACAGGTTGTAAAACACTGAGTTATAAGACTTGACCTTTTTACTTTACCATACAGGGTTTCGAAATATCACAAAAACGGCTGAAACTATTTGGATTAAAAAATTGAGCGAAACCATGGCATTTCGGTCTACAAAAAAGACCTAATAAGTGAACATCGAAAAAATTATATTTTTCGAGATAATAATTGTTTTGTCAAAATGTCTGTTAGTTAGTCTGGTTGTCTGGTTGGATGTTCTGTTTGTCTGTTAGTCTGGTTGTTAGTCTGTGCGTTACCAAATTTTTGTGGACGAGCTAGCTTAAAACTAGTTTGAATATCGAAACCAAATTTCAAACGTAGTTTTTGGTTCATTGAGATTAAGAGCTGATTAGATTTTGGTTCATATCGACCCAGGGGGGTGGAGGGGGGGTTAAAAATTAAAAATCTAGGCCATTTGAGCAAACTCAACAAAATTTTGGATACATAATCAGTGGACCCCAGAAGTCTAAAAATGAAAAAACTAACCCCCCCCCCTACATGATTATAAATAATTTTAGGGCCCAGGTTGTATGGTAAAGTCAAGTGGATGGCCACATCAAAACACGTCAGCTTATTTATTTTTAGCATTTAATGCTAAAATGCAACAATTTTCTACCCCGGCAGATGCGCACTCTGCATTTACCCCCCACCTTCCGCCCTCTGGGGGCACCCTTGATTATATATAATTTCGCATTTCTTTATTTTATTCTAACGTCCAAGCTAGGAAAATAATTTCAAGCAATCTTAAAACTAAAGGAAGTAAATTATTTTCTTAGCTTGATCCGTTAGAATAAAATAGAAGGAATTATATATATTTTAATCGATCTTATTACATATTACATTTTAATTTTAAATCAATAGACGGACAAAAGTGTCCTTGTACATTGTACCTATATAGTTTTATAAATACCATTTTATTTTCATTTATTATTAATATTGACTCCATGAATAATTTAGATTATCTACTTTTATATCATAGGTCATTAAAATGAATTATTACATAAGTTTAAAAATAAACCTAAAGAGATCTTTGAACTTTCCTTCCACAGGATTCTTACCGTTAACAACTAGATTTCCTCCTTCAGCTTTAACTTCTCCTTTAAATCTGCCATGAGTGGAATCAAATTTGAACATATATACCATATATTCCAATCCAATAAATGGATCATTAATTGCAACTACCTAAAATATAAAATAAAAATAAAAAAATAAAGAAACACCAAAAATAAATACAATTATTATTTACTTGAGCTCCTTTGGCAAGGGCAGCACGAAGTACTAGCCGTCCAATCCGGCCAAATCCATTAATACCGATTTTAGACATGATTTCCTAAAAAAGAAAATACCTTTTTAAATATTTTATTTTAGTTTTAAAAATAAAAGGCGTTTTTTTTAAATTAATAGAAAAAAATAAATATATTATGTAATATAACGGAAAATATGTTTAATTAATTATTACTAATAAAAATTGAATTTACTTATTTGCTATTTTAAGAATTAAGGTAAAATTTAATATGGTTCTCAAATAACTAAGGAATAAATTAGGTAAAAGTGAGGAGAACACAATCCATAAATTATAATAAAACTTACTTTAAGTAATTAGAAGAAAATCTGCGGCAAATAATAACGTGATGGTCTGATGGCTGATGACACGGCAAGGTTAATGTGCATTTATATAGAAGGGCGTATTCAAGGACAGTCCCCCTCCAGTAGAGGGAGAGGCTGTACAGGCTGATCAGGGAGTGGAGAGGCTGATTACAAAGGAAGTGGAGATGAACTCGATTTCACTGAAAATATCTCCTTCTCTAAGACATTTAGAAAATAACTTTTTAAATTCAAGTATAAAGATTAATTTTCGCGTGCAATTCACGTGTAATGACTCTCCTAGAATCATGCCATTTCTACTTTGCACAGTATATTCTCTATTAATAACAATTTCTTTACCTTAGAGATTACTAATAGTATATAAAATCTTTATCTTACTTTAAGTAGTTGCATATAGTTCCTGGTAAATTAATAACATATACATGTTTGATGTATGATTAGTATATAATTAGGTAATGTTGAAATGAATACAAAAGTTTAAATTATTCAAACCTAAATATTATAATAGTTATAAAATTTATTCTTTATAATACTATTTTGAATAATTTTTATTTATAATTTGATTTATTATTTTTATTTTTAAATAATTTAAATAATTATTTGGGAAAATAAAATTAGATTGGTTTCAAGAGAGAATTTTGGAATAAAACTTATAAATAAAAGAATCATAAATATTAAACTTTATGAATCATCGCTACTTAAAAAGGAAGTTTTAAATTAAATATAGTAGTGGAATAAATAACTATACATACCATGGCGGATATTTAATTGATTGGGTGGCTATATTAGGATGGCCCTATGAACCACAGAATCCCAAGCGAAAAATCTTTTTTTATTATCACTTAAATAATATAGACCCCTTTTTAGTTTTCGGGGCCCCCACATATCTAAAATCACCCCCGTCTATATTTATATACATACATAATTGATTACTCTTTAAATCATTCAGTCTCATGTCGCATTTAGCTTCTTAAAGTTTTATTTTCGAATTCCTTTCTACTTTTATTTTTTGAAAAGAAAAAATAAATTAAAACACAAATATATATATTATAAAAAACGTGAAGTGGAATTTTTTCATGAATCCCCCCCACCCTTTATAGCCGGGTTTTGCCAAAAGGAATTATTAAAATAAAGTAAGAGTTTTTTTAAGCTTACAAAACAATTGTTCCCAAAATTTTAAATGAATTTCAATTTTAAAAATATAGGGTCCTTAGATATTTTAAATTTAAACATTAATTTAAAAAATATAAATTCTTCATAGGGAATTTTGTTTTATAAATTCTTCATAGGGAATTTTTTTTAGAACCATTTCTTCTGGCAGATCTGTCTAAGTGTCAAATTCAATTTGCAAAATTTTTTCCCCCTTTAATTAAATTTTACATGGAAAATATACAATTATATTAAAAACAAAAATGAAATCAAATAAATATCTACTGAATTTTTTAAATATATTTTTATGTTTGAATATTCCATATCAAATAAATTGCCAAGACACCTGTTCAAATAATAAAGACACTTGTACTAAGAATAATAATCATAATAAATATAACCAAGGTATTTTTATTATCTATTACACTTAATTGAAAATGATTAAAATTGTTTAAATTCTAGAATCCAATCAGTATATTTATTTCAAAAATAAAATTCAAGAATCTATTAAAAAATATAAGCCTTGCTCATCCAAAAATTGTTCATGCTTTTTATCAGTATTAGAAAATGATCTAAAATTATTTGAAAATAAAATTTCTAAAGAGCAAATTGATATCGCATCAAATAGGTATTTATAATTACTTATAATATCTATAATTCTTCATTTTTCTTGATTTATTTTTGTTTTTAGAGGTGTCAGGTATCAAATTATCAATCATAAATTATATCGGGATAACCAATGTTTGTTTCCATTCCGTTGTGCAGGTATTGAATATTTCATCAAAGCTCTCTTGCAAAAATTACCTGATCTGGAAATAATCATTAATGTGAGAGATTGGCCTCAAATCGGAAAATATTTCGATAAACCAATCCCAATATTTTCATTTAGTAAGGTATGTAAATTTTTTATTATTTATTGTTATAAATAATAGGGAATATTATATTTAATGGTAATATGCCTTCCAACCTGTTCTTATCTATATATATAAAATTCTTATCCCGATACACTCACTCACTCACTCACACACTCACTTACTCACTCACTCACTCATCATCAAAACAGCCAGAACCACTGGACATAGAAACATGAAATTTGGAGAGGATATTACATCTATGACATAGGGACTCACTAAGAAAGGATTTTTCGAAATTCGAACCCTAAGAGGGTCAAAGGGGGCAAAATGTGTTTTCACCGATTATGAGATATCTCTTAAGGACGATAAAATATCTACTTGCTTTTTACTTCTAAAAATACTAAATTAACATATCTAAAAACCAATTTCAGAATTTTTTGAAATTCGACCCCTAAAGGGGTCAAAAGGGGCAAAATATCTTTGCAATGTGTTTACACTAATTATGCATTTTTAATTAAGAACGATAAGATATCTACTTGATTTTTACTTAATAAAATTCTAAATACAAATATCTAAAAAGTAATTTCAGGATTTTTTGAAATTCGACTCCCAACTATCCAAAATGTGAGTGGGGGCAAAAATTAAAACTCTCTCCTATCTTGATCAAATTTTGTAGAGTTATTCTTTATTACTTTAAGAAACTATTCCTGTAAAAATCAACTATCAAAATTGACTGTATGGGGGCGAAAGGAGGGGGGGGGGGGCAAAATATAGACATTTTTAGCTATTTTGTACATTTACTCTTTAGAAAACTGAGAGTTATTTATTTGCAAATATCTAAATATTTGCAAATATCTAAAAAATAATTTTAACCTCCCAAAATGTGAGTGGGGGCAAAAAATTAATACTCTCTCCGATATAGATCAAATTTTGTAATGTTAGTTTTTAAGACTATATAAAATGTATGCTGTAAAAATCAATAGCCAAAATGAGTGCGCGGGGACGAAAGAGGGGGCAAAATATTACAAATATATATTACAGACCTAATAATCACATGCCGAGAAGTCGCCCGCCAATATATAAAGTAAAATTTTGAAAATCATTTATGTTGAAATATAAATCCATAACACCTCGCATTGTTTGGAAGTATTTTAATAATTGAGTCCTTTCAATACTTTTATTTTTATAATAAAAATATCATTCATTTGTTTAGCAAATTCCCAAAAAAGTTACATAGTATTTTTTTCTTAAAATTGACTAGAAGATAAATTCTCAATTAGTATTCAACTACTTATTTTTGCCCCTTATTTTTTTTATATTTAAATACTCTAATAATACTTAGAAATCTTTATGGCAACTGTTTGACTTAATATGCTGCATAAGCTTAAGTATAAATCCGATGGGCTCTCCTCACCCCGAGATTTAGGGGAGGGGAGGGGGTTAACAGCAGTAGTCTTACCACCTTTTTTATAAATTATACATAAGTACTTATTTAAAAATAAAAATATATTTTGTTTACGAAAGAATACATTTAGTATTTTATTTTTCATTTATTCCATTTTAGTATTCTTTTCTATTGTAAATGAACTGGAAAATTCTTTCGGGTTGGACCACCTTTCGTGAAATAAGCAAATTGCCAAATGGTTGAAATTTATTAATTTTCAAATGATTAATCGATGTAGTTCTTTCACTACTTCATATTTCGAGGCCGAAAAGACGTGAAGAAGCCAGCAAATTTAAACCAATTTTCTAATTTCAACATGGGTGGTCCCAATTAAAAGAAATATCTAGTTCATTAACCTGGTCTTTAAAGCCTTAACAAGAAATATAATGAGAAAAAGTTGTTTTTATAGATACAACAAGAATTTCACGATATCCTTTACCCAGCTTGGTCTTTTTGGGCAGGAGGTCCAGCAATAAAACTCATTCCTAAAGGACTTGGTCGTTGGGATCAATATCGACAGAATTTGAAAAACGCTGCGAAATCGTGGCCTTGGGAGAAGAAATTAAATAAAGCATTTTTTCGCGGTTCACGTACTAGTTCTGAAAGAGACAATCTTATTTTATTATCTAGAAAATATCCAAATTTGGTTGATGCCCTGTACACTAAAAATCAAGCATGGCAATCTGATGCGGTATGTTAAGTTAATCTAAAATACAAATTTTATTTATTCCTAAGATAATTATTTTTTAGGATACACTCTATGCTCCAGCTGCGGAGGAAGTTTCTTTAGAAGATCATTGTAAATATCGTTATCTTTTTAATTATAGAGGTGTAGCTGCGAGTTTTAGACTAAAGCATTTATTTCTTTGTAAGTCTTTGGTATTTCATGTTGGAAATGATTGGATTGAATTTTTCTATCCAGCAATGCAGCCTTGGGTTCATTATATTCCAGTTCAAAATACAGCTTCTCAAGAAGATTTAAAGTATATCTATATACATTATTTGCTTCTAAACTTTAATATTAAAGAATGGTTGAATTAAATATATTATTTTCTTTGTTTTAGACAACTTATTGAATTTTCAATGAAAAACCAAGATTTAGTACAACAGATTGCTGAAAATGGATATCAATTTATTTCAAAAAATTTGAAAATGGAGGATGTTCATTGCTATTGGGAAAATTTATTGACCCGATATGTGAATCTACTTGATTTTAAACCACATTTAAATGAATCATTAATTCTTATCTCATGAATGGAATCGTTTATCATTTTTCATTATATTGATTCTAGCTACAACATTGATGATATTATTATATATACTATTTTAATTTCAAATATATAAGTCAATTTAGTGAAATAAATCCTATTTTTAAAGAATCATATATACATATATCTTCGTTAGCAGGTAATACTAAATATTTTGAACCAGAATTTTTTTTTTATTGAAAATCAAATTATATCGAAATATTCTCTGTTAACTTTAACGCAATTAGTCATTTGTTCGAACTAGTTGGTTAATCATTCGCGCCCCTTTTTCTTGGGCATCATATACCTATGTCTGATTACTGAATTCTTGTTCAAAAGGTTGTTTAACCAGATCACCTTATCCAACATTGTGTATTTTTCGCAGGGAGGCGCACTTTTTTAACTTCATTATCAGGGATTTTTGAGGAGGAACATTGCTGACTCAGGATAGTATTTCCATTCTTTTAATTGAAAAGTTTTTGTTTTACCGAGAGTAGCAGAGTTGTTGATTCACAAAGAGAAACAAAGAGGTTGTCCTCTGCTTGATGCAAATAAACATACACACATATATATATCGAGATGATATATCTGTATATATATTATTTATTTGTTTGAGACCATAGTTTCGAAGACTTGGTCTTCATCATCAGTCTTTCTTCAATTATAAATGTTTTTCATGGAGTCAATATCATATGGATATTGACTCCATGAAAAACATTTATAATTGAAGAGGGACTGATGATGAAGACCAGGTCTTCGAAACTATGGTCTCAAACAAATAAATAATATATATACAGATATATCATCTCGATATATATATGTGTGTATGTTTATTTGCAGCAAGCAGAGGACAACCTCTTTGTTTCTATTTCCATTCTTTATCAGAATTTCCTCCAGAGTTCTCTATTAGTAATCTTTTATTGGAATTCTCTCCAAAAGAGTTTTTTTAAATGTTGAGCCAAAATTTTCATGTATAATCTGTTAATAGGCTATTAAAAAAAAAAAAAATAAGCTGACGTGTTCTGATGTGGCCATCCACTTGACTTTACCATACAACCTGGCCCCTCACTTATATTTAATATTTAATAAAATTATTTATAATCATGTAGGGGAGGGGGGTTAGTTTTTACATTTTTAGACTTCTGGGTGTCCACTGATTATGTATACAAAATTTGGTTGAGTTTGCTCAAATGGCTTAGATTTTTAATTTTTAACCCCCCCCCCCCTCCACCCCCTTAATTTTGGGTCGATATGCACCAAAATCTAATTAGCTCTTAATCTCAATGGACCAAAATTACGTGTTAAATTTGGTTTCGATATTCAAACTAGTTTTTGGGCTAGCTCGTCCACAAAAATTTGGTAACGCACAGACTAACGGACAACCAGACAACCAGACAACCAGACAGACTAACAGACATTTTGACAAAACAATTATTATATCAAAAAATATAAATTTTTCGATGTTTACTTATTAGAGCTTTTTTGTAGAGCGAAATGTCATGGTTTCGCTCAATTTTTTTAATCAAAATAGTTTCAGCCGTTTTTGAGATATTTCGAAAAAAAAGAAGGAAAAAACACTTTTTTCATGCACGATTACAATACTTGACCATACCTTGTATGGTAAAGTAAAAAATTAATTATCACAGTTTGGTTAAAGGGGATTTAATACAGTTTCCAAATTCGAAATTGCTTATAGATGCTTTGGCAATGGTAAAGTTAGTTGAAGAAAATCTAAATATTATAATCTCTCAAACGCTAGGATACTTAAAATTTGAAGGAAATAAGGGAAGATAAAATTTAAAAAATGTTGCAAAAATCATATTTTGTGAATATAGTGAGCGTAGGTAAATTTGGTAGACAAAAATTTTCCTGGAGGTTAATCTAAAAATTAAAATTTCGATATCTCAAACCACTGCAGACCAATAAATCTGAAATTTTCTAAATTTTTCTTACATTCAAAAAAAGTTTAGAAATTGTTGGTCCTTATTAATTTTTTTGATGAAGGGACAAAAATGAAATATTAAAAAAAAATTATATTAATTTGAAAATTTATAATGGGAAAATAAGGACAAGTTTTTATGTGTGACTTTTATTTATCAGCCAACGTTTCGTCGACTCTTTGCCGACTTTTTCAGGGCTTCTACAATTATAAGAACATTATTAATATGAAGTTGCAAGGGTACAATTGTAATTCCAGAACAAATATGTATTAATAGTTTACTAACCAAATGTTTTTGAAATTTGTATTTCTGATGGTCTTAAAATGGTAACGAAGATAACAAGAAAATTTAGACGAATGTGCGGCATGATTTTTTGGTTGGTAAACTATTAATACATGTTTGTTCTGGAATTGTAATTGTACTTTTGTAACTTCATATTAATAATGTTCTTATAATTGTAGAAGCCCTGAAGAAGTCGGCAAGGTCGACGTAACGTTGGCTGATAAATGAAAAAGTCACATATAAAAGCTTGTCCTTATTTTCCTATTATAAACTTTCAAATTAATACAAATTATGGACGGAAATGATAATAATAATTATATTAATGTTTTCATGGTATTTCTAATTAAAAAAATGATGGTGAGTGATGAAACAAAAATTCTTTGGAAGAAAGCAAAATGAAGAATTCTAATTTTTTAACACTATCCAAAGCATAAAGCGATTCATCTAGAAAATTGTGTTGCTATGGGTCTTGAAAGACCCTCGCAATACCGAAGAGAAGTGAGTGATCAAGTGAAAGGGTGGAGACGATGGTGACTGTGCACCTGGGGGGATTGAACATAGAAAGAGAAGGCAGAGAAAAAGTTATAATCTCTTGAAATAATAAACTTATTGAAGAATGCGATGGTTTGTTACTTCTCCAATTTAGCCGTGAAGGTCTGAAGGTGTGTTGTGAGTCGACGAATTATGGAGGAATTATTAACTGGCTCGAATTACTATTCATCATAAAAAATATTTCTTTTGAAAACATATAATATTTATATTAAAAATATTCATAGATGAATGGAACATTTTCCGCCAATTCTTTTGAAGTTAATTAAATATTTTATTTACTTGAATATGTGCCTTAATTTATCAAAAGCTTAGCTAGTATTATATTTTGTATTCATAATTTTTTTTATAATAAAGCTAAAAGAGGGTTCAACAACAAGATCCTAAAAGGGGCAACTTAAATCCGAATCGAAGATAGTTGTGAATCCCTAAATATAATAGAACTTGGGTGAAATGGAAATAACTATTGCTTTCTAGACTCTAGAATTCAGAGATAAATGAATTTGAGATTCCATTTTGAAAAACTCAAATTTCGTCTAAATGAGGCTTTAGGGAGGATTGTTGATTTTATTATCTCGTTAAAACAAATGCCATACAAAAAGGCGAAAATGGTTCTAAGGACCAAGAGATCAAAGCCATTCAAGGCAGAATCAACTATTATATACTTTTATGACTTGTTTCTCTATAGCATCTAGCAAGGCAAAATAATGCTTGGAGGCCTCACTCCACAGCTGCAAAGCTACAAACCGTAATCAAGACAGATGAATTTGGGTTTGATAAATTATGAGAGGTTAATTAGCATCTGAATTTCAATAGATAATCAAATATTTTTTAAGCGAATTTCGTACACAAAATAAATTATTCAATATAAGAGAAGACCCTAGTCATATCTAAAATTGATAATTTCTCACATAGCTCAAGCTATTTGATTCATTAAAAATTTCTGAAAGATTTCTATCAACTCGCCCCTATATTATATATATATATAGGATTGAGTAACAAAAGAAGGTAATATATAATAATTTTAGTTGTAGTTTATATACATATACTCTGTTTGATTTGCATTAAATTTAACAAAGTTTCTAGACCCCCAAATTCAAAGGGTGTTCAGATCTAAATTTATCCAAAAATTAATATCTTTACAATATCTTCTTGCGAGGATTGAGCAACAAACGAAGGTAATATAATTATAATAATTTTATTTATAATTCGAGGAGAGAACCGCGATTGGAATTAGGTGTACACGTCTTTGGAATTATATGGAATTATTTTGGAATTCATTAGATAATGCCCCTTCATCTATTGTCTTCTACTTGGAAATGAAAGTGGAAGTGGAAATAGGTGTACACGATATTAGGTCGCGGTTCACCCCTCGTTGTAATTTATATAGCTACGTATATATCGTTACAATATATATACTCACATTAGGTATTTAAAATTTAAAAAAGTATTCATTTTGTGATTTTTAATGTTAATTATTTATAATTGATTTGTTAATTATGTATTAATCTATTGTAAATATGGAAACTCTCTTCTCAGGTACCTATTTAATTATACCGAACCTTTGATCTCATTTAGATTATATTTCTTTTGCTTGGCAAGTCAAGCTTTTAATTTCGAAAGAATTTTTTTTTTTATTAAAATAAGTCATTTTTCAGTAAAACAATACCAATATTGATGTTTCTTCTAATAAAAGCATAATATAATCTCTAAGAAAGACTGTTTTAAAGACTATTTAATCCAAATTTATTGAAAGCAACATCATGTGCACATATCAATTTATATTAAATTTATTTTTATACACGTTTTCTAAAAAATAAACTTATTCTAAAAATTTTATTTTTTTGTGCAAAAATATATTTTCCTATTCCTCTATTTCAATAGATACTCCATTCTTCAGTCCAGTCAGTTCTTTTTTTATTGATTCTAAATTGCTTATTTTTATACATCTCCTGTTACTAGTGGCGGGCGGTGAATTATCAACCAGCTCTCCAAATAAGAACCCTTTATTTTTTATAATTTTATTCTTCGCTCCTTTTTGCAAAATTCATCGATAACCGTATCAGAGAATTTTTTGTTATTTTTTAAATTTAACATTAGATTTTTTCAATTGAAATTAAAGATAGAGCGGATAGTCTATCTTCATTTTGACTACTTTTGGGGATTATTTTTAATTCTTTTCATAGTTGAAAATGAACGTTCAACGAAAGTGGTGGAAGATTTTGATAGAAAAAACTCTTGACGTTTTAAATTTTAGGGATGCGGCGCATCCACACCATCCATACACCGTACGCCACTGTTTGTTGCCTAATTTAGATTTTCGATTACTTATTTCTTATAATGCTTGTATATCCAAGGTTTTTATATTTGTTGTAGATACATATAGATCTACTTGTATTTTTTTAATTAATACTTCTTTAGTTTGGACGTTCCATAACACAACTTTAATACTATATTGAAGTAATTTTTGGAGATGGACTGATAAGTGAATTCAGTGGATATTGATGAGGCAGTCCACAATTCAAAAAAAATTTATTTTAAACTATCTTTTTATTCATAAACCGACGTTTCGGAGGCTTATTCCCTCCTTCAGGGTTTTGAAAGGTCAGTGAAGGAAATCCAATGTGACATTCCCCTTTGTCTCCTCTCTCAGTGGTAGTAACAATACTATATCGAATTGAAAGTTTTTGCCGAGAGTAGCAGAATTTTTATATATTGAAGGAGACAATAAAAGAGAATTCCAGCAGAAGACACACTCTTTTATTGTCTCCTTCAATACTATATCGTATTTCATTCTCAGCACAATTATAGTCTAGTCTATTTGCCTATCGTGAATTATTTTGTTGGTTTCCAAGTGACGGAGGACATGTTGGTTAATAACCATTTCAATTATTTTAGAGAGAACAGAGGTGATCGCTATAGGTCTGTATTTGCTAATTTTTGATGGGTCACCTTTTTTAGGAATATGTGTAACTCTGGCTATTCTCCAGCTTTCCGAGAATATGCCCTAATCATAGAGATGGAATAGCTTGGATAAAATAGGTTCAAGTTCGGGGGATCGTTTTTTGATAAGAATGTGAGGGATGTCATGGGGAATCGGACTTCAATTTTTTAATAGCTTTTTTAATTACTTGGGGCCTGAAAATTATTTTGGAGATGAGGTTAGTTTGGGGGAATAAGAAGGGGGGTTAAGCCCTTTGTCATCTAAAGTTGAATTAGTGGCGAATAAGGAGGCGAATGATTCGGGTTTGTCAGAGGCGCTCGTCGCTATCAAACGAAAGAGGAGCAAAAATGAGGGAGACGCTATATTTAGATTTTCGAGTATAAATTCCGATTGGGATCAATTCAAGGGAGTAAATTAGTCATGTCATTTTTTTTTTAATGCCTATTTCGTATATAGTAAGTCGTAGAACTTCGGGGTTCGAAAGTTAATCTATCTAGAGGCTAGAACAAATACCCCTAAATGTTGGTTGATTTCGAAGAACCAGAACTACCTAAACTAATGCCTTTAACTAGTATCTATGGGAGTTTATTTATTTACAACTAGCTGCAAGGCCCGCCTTCGGCGGCCCTCTAGACCCCCAACCCTCATACCCCCTCCAACTCCCCCCCCCCCGCACAATGCACAACCACCACCCCCGCACCACCCCACTAAGCCTCTGGATCCTCATCTGAACCCTCACTGAACCCCCCCGGACCCCACCCCACTACGCCTCTGGACCCTCACCTGAGCCCCCCATTACGCCTTTGGATCCCCACCTAACCCCCCCCTCTCCACCCTGCACCACAGACATACAGACATACAGGAATTTTGTTGAGGGTGTTTTCGTTCATAACTTTGCTTGAAACGCATTCAAACAAAATTTGGCATGATTTGGATCAATATACAGACAAAACCTTATTTTTATATACAATAGATGTATACAAACATAGGACATTGGGTCCCACCTAGTCTTGTATAACACTTAAGTTACTAAATGATGAAAAACTTTACAAAATTGGCAAGAGTTTATACCAAAAAAAAAAAAAAAAAAAAAAAAAATAGAAGGCGAAAAAAGTAGAGAAAGATTAAAAGAAATAAATGAAATAAGAGTAAGGAATATCAGCTATTGGGATCCTTTATAAAGAAAGAAGACGAGAGCGCCAAGAGTCTGGTATGCATGCAATTTGGCTGGAAGTTCATTCCAAAGTCTTGCTCCAGCCAATTTGAAGGAATGAACGAAATGCTTGTTTTATGGTGCCAGTGGTGTAGCCAAGGGGGAGCAATTAGAGACTTAAATTTAAGTTGAGGCGAAGAATATAATGGGGTGAGTGAAGGTCCCCATAAACATTAGGGCAAATATTATTTGTTTGAATTTTCCAAGATAAATTACACAAAATAGTTAAACCTAAATTCTTAGCTGAGCAAGTTAATAGAATAATATCGTTATTCTAGAGAATAAGTGGGGGTTAAGTTTGTAGGCAAGCATTCTTTGAGTTAGATAATAGCCTGCGATTTCACAGAATTAACAGAAATTATTCGTGGCCCAGGAAGAAAGTGACAAAATGAGCTTAATTAATGAAATAGACGATCAACTTAATTAGGCAAGCTGTAATAAATCGGACTTCTCTAATTAGATTTATTCTAGTATTAGATTATTCATTATCGAGTTTGCGGCAAATGGAATGTACAGTTAGGGAATGCGGCCTATGTTTTTGACCTGAAGAGTAGGCTCAATAACCGACCCTAAATTCCCAGGTAAAGCACAGAAGTAGCAAGAAATAGCGAGAGAACATTTTCAAGGGAGAGAGAAAGAGACAGAGCTATCTTGGGCTTGTATGAGTGCGTTCATGTGAAGGGGGGCGAGGGGAAATTGGTTTTTGAGAGACCTGTGAAGATTCGATTCGGGGAGAGGACGAACAGTTTTGAGTTGGGACAAGGATCGACAAGTCGATTTTGGTAGTGAAGAATTAATCTCGATAGAGATTGTTTAGGCAGTTGATGATGAGCTAGCCTGGAGAGAGATTGAGTGTTATCTGTTAAGATATAAATATATTTCGATATATATTCAGTGTGGTGAAAAACAATTGGTGTTAACTATAATTAATAGTGGCATCTAAAAGTGTAGTTTTTAATGTTAAGTATTAGAATTAAGGTCTTCATATTAATTCATTTAAAAAAAGAGAAAGGCGGCCGTCTAAATTAAGTGAGTACGTTTTATAATTAATGTTTTACAAATATATTATAATTATCTATTTTTTGTTATCTTCAAATATTAAACTTTTAATTTGTTTTGTTATAAATTCTGGCTATAATTTCCACCCCTATATCCTAGAATTAAGTATTGTCCAGATCACCTCAGAGGCGAAACAAATGAATGCAGAGATGGAAGCTCGCGCAAATTCCTACAATGGTGTCAGAAATAAAACTTTTTTTTTAATAATTAGCACAGCCCACAGATAGTTTTTTTTTTAAAAATAATTAGCACAGCCCACAAATAGTTTTTTTTAAAAATAATTAGCACAGCCCACAAATATTTTTTTATTTTTGAAATTATTTTTGTTTTTGCTGGTTTTGGATTTTTTGTGTTTTGTTGTTATGGAAAAAAATATTAAAGATACAGCGGGAAAAGAAAGAATAAATAAATAATTAAATAAAATACATAGCATATGCCGAAGGGTTTTCAAGGCTTTCAATTTCGGTAATTTTTGTGGAACTAAAAATATTTTTTTTTTAACGGTTGTTTTTTGGGAAGAATTTTTATTTTTAATTTTTGTTAGGAAAGAAAAATGGAGAAGAGAGTACAGCATTTTTAAGGAAAGCATTCCTTTGTTTTCAGAGCAATTGAGGCGATTTTTTTGGGAGAAATTTTTGAACAAAATTTTACTCGGGAATTTTGAGCGGAAACGATTTTTGTCTTGCGGGAATTTCGAATTTTGGTAGTTCTTTTCCTCTTCCCTTTATATCTATTTCACACTTTTTATTTCCTTTAAGCCCCCCCTTTCCATCCCCCACTCATAAATATGGATGAGACAGCGGCGAAACAAATGAGGGAGGAGTTAGCCATGCTCAGGTTGGAGAATGAGGCATTATGGAAACGGAAACGTGAGAATGAGGAATTACGACGCATTGCACAAAGGCCTAATCTAGCAATTCATGAACTGGTTCCATTCTGGCATAGTAGGGCAGAAGAGCTGCGTAGTTTCTTGTCTACATTCGAGCAAGTAGCTACGAGGGGCTTCTGGACAGATGAGCAGAAGAAGATAATGCTCTTATTAAAAATAAAAGGTAAGGGGCGGACTTTCATTAGAGATTATCCGGAACTGGATAGTTTTACGAAACGAAAACAAGGGCTGCTAGATCGATTTTGTCCGTGTGACGAAGACGAAGCACAGATAGAGAACTCGGTTGAAGAGAGGAAGGAAAAGCTTAGTCAAGAAAGAGATAAGGTTCCCCAGACGGCAGACCAGACCATAACCGTTACAGGTTGCCCAAGTGACAACGAAGAGGAGTCATCGCGGACCTCGCAAGCAATGGCATCCGGAGAGGCACCAGGAGTTCCGCGGGAAGAGGGACAGAGCGGGGAAGCACCAGGAACCCCACAGGAAGAGGCACAGGGCAGAGAGGCACTAGGAGCTTCGCTAGAAGCAGCACAGTGCGAGGACGAAGCACCCAGGACCCTACAAACAATGACCTCCGGGAAAGCACCAGAAACCCCGCAGGAAGATGCACAAAGCGAAGAGGCACCCGGAGCTCCGAGAGAAGAATCACAGGCCGGGGAAGCACCAGAAACCCCACAGGAAGTTACAAAAAGTAGAGAGGCACCCGGAGCGCTGCGAGAAGAAGTACAGGCCGGGCAAGCATCAGGAACCCCGCAGGAAGATGCACAAAGCGGAGAGGCACCCGGAGCTCCGCGAGAGGAATCACAGGACAGAGAAGCACCAGGAACCCCACAGGAAGTTATAAAAAGCAGAGAGGTACCGGGAGTTCGGCGAGAAGAAGCACAGGCCGTGGAAGCACCAGGAACACCGCAGGAAGATGCACAAAGCAGAGAGACACCGCGAGAAGAATCACAGAGCGGAGAAGCAACAAAGACTCCGCAGAAAGAAGCACGGGGCAAAGTAGCACCAGGGACTTCGCCAGAATTAGCAACCCAAATGACGCTCCTATTCACGCAGGGGAAGGCAATCACAAGAGTGGCACGAGAAGGCCCCAGTCTCAATAATCGGACCATCCCGCCACCAAGAACAAGCACCACAGCCACGGGTATTAGAAGAAGAGGGCGCGAAAGGCCACCGAAGCAGACCGAGGGGAACTTCCAAAGAAGAAGGGATAAGAATACACTACCCTTAAGACACGCTCATGGGGATTCTATATTTCCCTATGCACTCCTTACTCCTTTAACTACTCTTTCAATTCTACCGTTTTTGTTTAAATTTTTGGGCACATCTAGATTCCGTGATGACCGAAGTTGGACTGTTGAAAGCTTAGCGGCATTCGGATGTGGGGGTATAAAGCGTTTTTCGGTTTGTGGTAAATAATCAGATCATATGTTATTCCTCGGAGGTGATCTGACCGGTGGTTACTGAGTTGGACCTAGTCCAAATCAGGCACTTCCCGGGCCCAATTGAATGTAAGAATTAGAATTAGCACTAGTAAGTAAGCATTAAATTTAGTAATAGCATGTAAGCATTAAAGCAATGTAGTGTTCTAATTATAAGATAGTGTAAGAGAATCAGGACAATAGAGGGGAAGACTGGACTAAGACTCACCCTCACAGGAAGTGTACACCCCCTTTTTCGACCTACGGCCCATGTTCTCATATTGTGAAAGGTATACGGTTCAAGTGTACCATGTGGCGAGTGGAAGAGAATAAGCTTATCCTTTCTGGAGTGATCAACATGACGTCATTTGGGGGCGGAAGTCACCTGAACAGCAGCAGCTGTAGCAACCAATCCAAATCCAACGAGATAGAAGGACGGGAACGCATCCACATCCCAGAAGGCTCAGAACGACTACCAAGTGTGTTTCTGCGCCGAGGGTCTGGAGTATTTCAATCCCGGGGGAGAGCAGCGTCAGCACGAGACGGTCAGCAAACGGCAGCATACCTTTAAGCATTTGGAGGCATATAAATTTCTAACATGCCCCTCGTTTGCGACCCTACCTTGATGGACAGTCTCCAAAGAGCACCTCCTCCCCCACCAAATAATCATCTATCTTCGCTTATTTGATAAGCTTTCCAGCCCCAACTGTTGATCATTCAGTTGAATCTACACGAAGCAGATGAAGCATCGAGTCACCATGCAGAGGAAGACTAAACCGGGAACAACCTGTCCGTGGGAGGGAGCGAATTCCCAAACCGGACGAAGAGGAACCAGCCACTCGTAGTGGAGAACAGGAACGTAACGGGTCGTAGAAAAGTGACTTCTCTTACGATAAGTCAACTTTTTTAAAGGAGAGGGTGGTGTAATAAATCGGACTTCTCTAATTAGATTTATTCTAGTATTAGATTATTCATTATCGAGTTTGCGGCAAATGGAATGTACAGTTAGGGAATGCGGCCTATGTTTTTGACCTGAAGAGTAGGCTCAATAACCGACCCTAAATTCCCAGGTAAAGCACAGAAGTAGCAAGAAATAGCGAGAGAACATTTTCAAGGGAGAGAGAAAGAGACAGAGCTATCTTGGGCTTGTATGAGTGCGTTCATGTGAAGGGGGACGAGGGGAAATTGGTTTTTGAGAGACAGGTGAAGATTCGATTCGAGGGGAGAACGACGAGTTTTGAGTTGGGACAAGGATCGACAAGTCGATTTTGGTAGTGAAGAATTAATCTCGATAGAGATTGTTTAGGCAGTTGATGATGAGCTAGCCTGGAGAGAGATTGAGTGTTATCTGTTAAGATATAAATATATTTCGATATATATTCAGTGTGGTGAAAAACAATTGGTGTTAACTATAATTAATAGTGGCATCTAAAAGTGTAGTTTTTAATGTTAAGTATTAGAATTAAGGTCTTCATATTAATTCATTTAAAAAAAGAGAAAGGCGGCCGTCTAAATTAAGTGAGTACGTTTTATAATTAATGTTTTACAAATATATTATAATTATCTATTTTTTGTTATCTTCAAATATTAAACTTTTAATTTGTTTTGTTATAAATTCTGGCTATAATTTCCACCCCTATATCCTAGAATTAAGTATTGTCCAGATCACCTCAGAGGCGAAACAAATGAATGCAGAGATGGAAGCTCGCGCAAATTCCTACAGCAGTGAATATAAAACTGAAAATCATCGGTGAATAGGTGAGGATTACAGCTAGAAAGAGAAGTGGAGATGTTATTAATAAATAAAGAAAATAATAGAGATCCCAGGATGGGTCCCCAGTGCTCGCTAATTATGCTATACGAATATTAAAATAAAACGGTGTGTCCACCACTAGACATTCACTTATAACACCCCCTTTTTTTGAAATGATCAAATCACTTTTTCCTTTCAAATTAATGCACGAGAAACCCAAAATGAAAAACTAAGACAGTACTTCGAGTTGTCCAATCTCAACTAAAAGCTTCTGTACTCTTAGCTGATATTTAACTAAAATTTCAAATTTCGTTGCTCTGCACTCACCATATATATACGCACATATGCACACCCGGACCAATGGGTTTTTGGTCACTTTTTTATCTTTGAAAAGAGAAGCACTTAAAAGATTAAGACCTCGAGGGAGGAATGCAATACTTCTACGTTTTTTCATATATCAATTATCATTAGGTAAATTAAAAAGAAATTGATCTAAGTAAAAAAGAATAATAAAATATGACTGAAACATCGATTATTGGGTCATAATTACTTCTTTTAACATTTTCATCTTTATCTCGTAACTTTTTTTTGCAACACATTTTCGAATGTGGCGCTGTGTTGTATATATTACGGTAAATGTGCATAGTTGGATGATGTGCAAATTGACAGGGTAATGTATTATACATTTCCCTAAAACTGAGGTAAAAGTAGATTGTAAATAATGAATAAAATATAAACTGTATTCATATTATCCGGGAAATGTATACATTAACTTCACTGCTATACGAATGTGAAATCAATGAGGGAAAAATAAATAAGTATCTGCTTAAAACCTACTTACAAAAATAATAAAAAGAAAATTAGTGATTAAACATTTATTTTCAAACAGTAATTAATCATAAAAAATTATTATACTTTGTAAATGTAAATAAATAATTAGTGTATTTTTAAGAAAAAATTTACCCCCGAAAATCGTGATGCGCCTCTGATCAGTTCTCTGCATTGAATCCTAAGATAATTTACTAATTTTAAAAGAAAAAGGTCTAAAAATAAATAAAAAAATTCGTAACCAAAAATAATTTATGTGTTATAATTATAATAATTTAAGATGAAGTGAATGAAACATATAGATTAAAAGATACATATTTAAATGTAGGTATATGACACATTTTACCCACCACAAAATAACATATTTTTTCCATTTAAAAAATTCTTCTAAATCACAAATATATACCACTAGGTAGAGAGAGCCCATTTTCGAATTGCCCCGCTTAACATAAAATTGCCCAACTGTGGGACGTGGGCTCCACGTTGGGAAACACTGGACTAAATAATAGGTATATAAATAATCCCAAGTTTTCGAATACCAATATGTAAAAATTGGATTTCTAATTGATGATGCCAATACAAAAAATATCCCTAACACCAACGAACAGTGATAAATGAGAGAAAAGGAAATTGTTAGGTGCTTACTCTTTAAACTCTGAAGGAGGGAAGATCCTCCGAAATGTCAGTTCAAAAAATAAAAAAATAAAACCGTCTTCAAAGAAATTAAATTCAACAAATAAAATAATAAGAACTCAAAAATCAAATAAAATGCACTAAAGGTATAAAATAACTACTCTAATTTAGTTACAACTAAACGACGAAATATTAACATGAAATCACTTTTTGAAGTCGGTGCTAAACAAACTATATAAGCGAGCTTACCCGCTAAACGTACTAAGTAGATCCGTCGAGTGCGATTCATAAAATTTATATGTTTGGTACCGACTTCAAAAAGTGATTTCATGTTAATATTTCGTCGTTTAGTTGTAACTAAATTAGATAATTATTTTATACCTTTTAATTCATTTTATTTTATTTTTGAGTTCTTATTATTTTATTTGTTGCATTTAATTTTTTGAAGTAGGTTTTATTTTTTGGTTTATTAACTAGGTTAAAATCAATCATTGCAACTGTTAAATGTTCAGGCCATAAGGCTATATATCTAATAATGAATTTTCGTTTGTACTAATTTTATCAGTTGCACCATATTTAATTTGCTGAAATTGTGGGCAAATATATTCGTCAAACTCAAAATGATCTGTATTTGTAGCCGTTGTACTTATGTTGTCTATGGCTAATTTTTTTCGTCAGTTGAGGTAGCCGTTTCTGGAGCTTCAAAACTCGAATGTTTATTGGACTCTACCGTTATAAACTTCAATATAGAGTCATTTTGTTCTTGAGCAATTTCATCTCGGCGTTTTTTCTTTTTCTTTTTCAGCACCCGATATCTCTTCATAAATAGTTAGGTATCTTGAGCTATACTGATCCAAACGCAGAAAGAATCATTAAAATCGGTTCATAAACAAAGAAGTTATGCCTGAACAAACATACCAAAAACTGTCCAATACTAATGAAAAAACGGGACCAATCGGAAACTATACTGAACCCAATGCAAAAAAATCATCAAAATCGGTTGACAATTGGCGAAGATATCATGTAACATAGATTCAAAAAAAAAATTCAGTCGAATTGGGAACCTCCTCCTTTTTTGAAGTCGTTTAAAAAGTGTGTAAATGGAAAAGTTTCCAATGAATCTTCTTTTATTGAAAATCATCTTTTTATTTATCCTTTTACTGGCTTCCATTCTATCCAAAATCTATATATATATATATATATAAAATTAAGGTTTTGTCTGTACATTGCTCTAAATCACGCCAAATTTTGGTTGCACTCGTTTCAAGCAAAGTTATAAACGAAAACACCTTCAAGAAAATTCCTGTCTGTATGTCTGTCTGTCTGTCTGTATGTGTGTCTGTTTCAGTGGTTTCGGCGAAAAGTTGGTCACGATTCACGTCAAAACGGCTGAAGGGATTATTATGAAATTTCATATTTGTATCAGATGTCTTCTAACTTACGTTTTTAGCTATATAACGTTTTGATATTTTGACCCCAAAAGGGGGTTTGGGGGGCGCACGAATGAGAATTATCAAATAACTCCTAAACTATTAACCCTACGGCAAATTTTATAATGAGCAAAGTTGTAGGGGATGTGATTTCTGACAACTTTTGTTTAAAAAATTTCCCCCAAAAAAGGGGGGGGGTGAAAAAAATGTAAATTCTTGCCCTTGGAGCAAACTCAACCAAATTTTGTATACATAATCTCTGGGCCTCTAGAGAGCTAGAAATGGAAAACTAACCACCCAAAATGGGGGGGGGGGAGCGTCAAAAAATGAAAAAAATTTCTCTTGGGCCAAACTTAACCAAATTTTATATACTTAATCTGTGGGTCACTAGAAGGCTATAAATGCAAAAACTGGGTGCGGAGGGTGGGTGCGGGGGTGGAATGGAGTGGGGATGGGTTAGGGTATGGGGTGCGCGGGGTGGATTGGGGGTGGTGTGAGGGAGTGAGGCGAAGTAGGGTTGGGGTGCAGGGGGTGGTGCGGGGTGGAGTCCAGGGGGAGTAGCGGGGGTGGGGTCCAGGGGCTAGGCGGGGTACACAGGGTTGGATGGCACGGGGTGGGGTGCGGGGTCCGAGGTGGGTGGGGTGCGGGGGTTGGACACGGGTGCATGGTGCGGGGGTGGGGGTGCTGGCGGGGTTTCGTGGGTGGGGTTCGTGGGTTAGGGTGCGGATGGAGTGTTGGGGCGGGGGTTGGGCATGGTCCAGTGGTGGGGGTGCTGGGTGGGTTTGGGGGTGTGGTGGGTGGGAGTCGGGGGTGAGGTTGGGGTGCGTGGGCTGGGGTCCAGGGGGGCGTGCTCCCTGGCTAGCAAGAGGGCCGCCGAAGGCGGGACTTGCAGCTAGTTGGATATAAATTTATTTTTTAAATTTTAATGATTTTTCTTTCCCTATTAGAATTTTTTTTCCGATGTCCTTAAACATAGTATTATTAAATTTCTTTTATAAATGATTAAAACGTGCCATATGAACATAGGCGAGTTCAGCAGCATTTCTTCACTTATCTTACATGTATCCAGTCTGCCTAACTTCAGGCGCTCTCAATAAAACAAGGAAGTTTGGCTTATTTCGTAAAATCTTTAAAATAAATATTTACTAGAAGAATGGAACAATTTTTCTTTCATGTAATTTTAAATTTAATTTAATCATAACTGTGCGACATATATTTATTTATTCGTATGTTCCGACAATGTTGAAAACGGATTGATCGATTTTGATGAAACAAACTCGTTAGAAACCAGTTTTAAGAAGAAAAAACGATCTAAGCAGGCCTCAACTTTGGGAAAATCCCAATTCGATAGGTTATTTTTATTAATTAAACCAATTATTAACAGGTTAAATTAATTAAAACTGGTTAGTGTTCATAACAAAACAAATGATTTATCATAGTTCAAAGCACATGCTTTTTGAATCGAAACAAACATGTGATCAGTGATAAATTAAAATAATTTTGATATATAAAATAAATAAATAAATAAATTGGCTCAGTTTAAGGATTATTTCTTTTGAAGCCAAGATTAAGTAAAATTGTCAAAGTTGACAAATTTGAGACTTAATCTCGGAACTAGCCTATGGAGTAATGGTAAAAGCTTTTCGATATCGAAATACCCTTTATACCTATTCATTTACCTGAAGGCTGGAATAGTTTTTAATTTTTTTTTTCAAAAACTATTCCAATTTTTTTTTTTAAATTGATATGTTTTACAAGTAAGATAGTAGTAGATTCTATTTTTTTTCATCATAGGTTGACCGGGTCAAAATTCCGCAATGGTGGGTTGGGTGTTTTTTTTTGTCGAAAACCCGTGTTCATGAATCAATTAAAAGCCTTCCTTTGATCTGTATGTAATAAATTGATAAATGCATTAGGAAAGGTGAGTTATACAGCAACTATTTTTAATTCGTAGTTGTAATGTTGTGCAATGGAAATTTTCCCGATCTGGTATTCCCCTAAAAATGAAAGCTGAAGGTAATATAGCCGAGTTGCCTATATCAAGGAGCTGCCAATCTTTTCGCATCCACTGAAAATCGCCGAATGAAAGAGGACACAAGGCGAGAACAGGTTTTTTGGCGGAGTTCCCCGTAAAGCAAATACGTTCACATAACAGAATCATTGACGATTCTTGGAAATCAAGATCAAAATGGGAGGGACAGTGATCAAAAGGTCAACCAATTAAATCCCACAAACCTACTCCCTTGGTCTCTTTCTTTCAGTATCTGTTGAAAATATATTATATTAATAAATACATTTATAGAGCAAACAGATTTTGAATTAAGTCAATTTTTGTAGAATAATTGTAATAAATGAGTTCTCATTAAATGTATACGAATTACAAATTAATTGAAAAGATTTTATTTTACCGAGAGTAGCTGAGTTGTTGATTCATAAAGGGAAATCAATGAGGTTGTTCTCTGCTTGATGCAAATAAACATTCACTATAGTCTCTCTACTAGCTGCGACGCCCGCCTTCGGCGAGCCTCTTATTAGCCAAGGGATCTTGGCCCCTGGACCCCTTTGCCCTTGACCCCTAACTCTTTCTAAACCCTCTCCCTCCTCCACCTCCACCCACTCTTCAAACAAAATTTGGTTGAGTTTGATCCAAAGGGCTAGAATTTTTATTTTTTGACCCCCCTCCATTTTGGGTGGTTATTTTCAAAAAGATTTTTAACAAAAATGTCAAAAATTACATTCTCTACAACTTTGCTTCTAAAGAAATTTGCCGTAGAGTAAACAGCTTAGGAGTTATAATCAAATAATTCCTAGGGGGACGGACATACAGACACTGGGGGGAACGGACATACAGGGCCGCGCCAAGCTATTCGGCCGCCAGTGTACAAACTTTAATTTTACGCCCTTTTTATAGTCTTTATAGTCTTTTCAAGTGTCTGTCTAGCTGTTTTGCCGCCCTTTGATTTGGACGCCTGTGTGTTTTGCACACATTCGCCCTATAGTCGGGGCGGCCCTCCGAGCATATATAGATAAATAGGTACAGACACAGTCACAAATGCCCTTTAGTAGTATCTGAGTATATATTGAAAAAATGTATTGATTTTTTTTTTTTTTTAATAGATGTAAATAAATACAAATCTTTTATAAAAAACTACCTTCAAACTACATTTATTAATTTAGAGTGTTGCTTTATATACAATTCATAAAGAAACTGTTTTTCTTAAAAAAAATAATTAAAATAAATAAATAAATAAATTCCATTGATTTTTTTAATGGAGAAATTCTCCTGAAACGTTAGGGATTTTAATAAACTTTTGAACTTTATTTTTTATAAAAGATTTGAATATAGTATTTATTTTTTTTATTTGCATCAAGCAGAGGACAGCCTCATTGATTTCCCTTTATGAATAAAAAATTATCTTAGGCAAAGCATTAAAAAAATAAATATTAAGTTGAATTAATATGATAATGCTAAATATAGAATTTGTAAATATATTATTGATATAAGTTGATCGATAAAAATAATAATTTATCATTATTATCATTTATTCAAGCAGGATATTTCGAAATCATGATTTTTAATAATTATAATGATAAGGATAAAGACGCAATATCTATAAGTCAAGATTGACTCTTTCTTGCAAGGAAAGAAAGGGTGAGGGAACATTTTTTTAATATTAATTTGCCTTGGGGTAGACGTTCTGAATATGTTCTGGATTTTGGAGAAATTTTATTTTTCCCGTTTACATAATTTTAAATAGGATTCTGAAGATATTCGTAACATCTACCACCAACGAAGCTAATATTAATGAAATAGAAGTAAGAAGATGGTAAATAAATATAAACACTTTGAAAATTCATTGTTATCACATCAAAAGTAGAATAAGTTAGGCTAATTTCCCAAAAGAATCAATAATCTATATGATCTAGGAAGCTAACTTTTTGTGGCACTTAATTAAAAGTATTTCTGAATTTTTTTCTCACTAAACCTAAATCTTCAAATCTGCCCTTGTCATAATAATTTATATCTGTGGAAAGAGGTTTCAAATAATTCTCTTGCCACCTTGGATGCAATTCAAAACGAAACGAGATATTAAATTAAAAGTGTCACGATACTTAACGCGGGTGAATTTCGCCATCACATTTCAAAACCCGGATTATTTTGTAAACTTTAAAAACTACCCGCATGGAAATAAATAGATTTTCGAAATTTGTTTTTTATATATTTTTAGAAAATATATTAAAAATATAAAATGTTTGTGTTAAATTTATATAAAGTTTATGTTTTCTATATATTCTTAAAACATAAAAATAATCATATTTTAAGAATATATAGAAAACATAAACATTATATAAATTTAACACAAAATTTTTATATTTTTAATATATTTTCTAAAAATATATAAAAAACATAATTCGAAAATCTATTTATTTCCATACGGGTATGTAACTATGTGGACACATACATATGTTTAACTTGTAAAATAATACATTTTTAAACCGGCTTCTACTGTGAATAGACATTTTTCAAAACCATTCTTTTTAACTATTTTGCGGATTATCCGCAGAGGAAAAAGTCTCGTGTTCACGCTTACTTCAATTTCAGAAGTCCTGTTCTGTCTTTACATCATCCCTTGCTTAACAAGTATTGGAACCGCTCGCCTGAGAGATAGACAACTATTATACGTACATGTGCTTTTTAAACCGGCTTCTACTGTGAATAGACATTTTTCAAAACCATTCTTTTTTGACTATTTTGCGGATTATCCGCAGAGGAAAAAGTTTCGTGTTCAGCGGGCTTTACTTCAATTTCAGAAGTCCTGTTCTGTCTTTACATCATCCCTTGCTTAACAAGTATTGGAACCGCTCGCCTGAGAGATAGACAACTATTATACGTACATGTACTGTACTATGTAATTATACGTAGGTACATGTTTCCACTTATATTTCAGAAAACTTATATTGTATTTCAGAAAAACCCAAATGAATTTCAAAAAAAGCCAAATTGTATTTCAGATTTCTTAATTGAATTTCAGAAAACGGAAATTTTTATTTTAGATTTCTCAAATGAATTTCAGAAAAGTCTAATAGTATTTCGAATTTCGAAACTCTCATTTGAATTTCAGAAAACCTCAATAGTTTTTGAGAAATTTTCAAATTTAATTTCCGAAAATAGAATAAAACTGTGTAGTGACGACCAAATTACTTTCACTTATTAACAATAAATATCGTCCTGTGTTTTGTGTGGACCAAATTACTTTAACTTAGCAACAATAAATATTTTGCCTTTTTTGTACCGATTCTACTATCCCTATCACTTATCAATATTGAATATTCTGCCGCATTTTTGACCACTATAGGACTTTCGCTTACCAACAATAAATTTTCTTCTATGTTTATACACCACACCACTTTCACGTACTAGTTTTAGATATTCTGCCGTTTTTCATGTAAACCAGGATGAATCATAAGTTTCCTATATTTAATTCAATCGCGAATCGAATGAAGGTGATTTTTGTCAGATATTAAGTAATAATAATATCCGAATTTTTATATTTCTGTTTAAGAAATAATGAATTTAAATAGTTTTGTAGTATAGGTGATCCATATCAGTGTTTGGTATAAAAGCGTCATGCGGGCTAATCGCGAAATGATGCTGGATCATAGCTAGATGGGACACATCTTTTTCATTCTCTCTTGATCCAGACTTAAGATTCAGCAGACTCCAATAGCCTCAACCAGCAGTAGTCTAGCGATATATATATATAGAGTATATCTTGTTTAAAAAACGCGATCAAAAACAATTTTCTTTAATATATTAATTATTCTTTGATATATTAATTAGAAAACTAAACCAGGATGGTATACCTGCCCTGTTTAGCCATCGATTACGATAAATACTGGAGGGACCATTCTACATTGCATTTTTGAATTTTTGAGCATTAATGGTAACCAATGCAGAAGATATAGAGGAATTGCCATGAATCAAAATGAGATTTATTTATTAAGGAAACAAACATTTGAAATTTTCATTACTTGTTATTTTTCTTTGTTATGTATAGTTTAGTTATGCTTTATTGACTTTTTGGGTGAATAAATATTCTTTGTGATTTTAAAGAAATAATAAATCAATTGAATGCCACCTTAACATGATTAACTCATCAGATATAGAATATAAAGTGTTAGGCAGAGTTGGAAAAATGTTTTTCATTAAGGATTGAAATTAGCGAGACAGAAAACAAATCCATCTTAATAAATATAAACAAGTTTATTGCTAAGGTTACCTCTAGAGGCCAGAGAGGTTGAAGAAATATCCTTCAACGCCATCCTAAAAAAATAAACAATATTCAATATAAAGGATGAATAATGATAATTTCCATGAAAATTACTATTCTTACCAATATGGCAGAAAATGCCATTCGAGTTTAATGTTAATTGATTGTTTCATAATAATGGATGAGTTTAAAACTTGAAGACCTTCAAATGATGAATGTATGAGTGGTTGGTGAGTGTAATGTACTCTATTCTTTCATTACACATCACTTTACGAAGATACTAATACTAATTCATCGACTTCTCCCTATCACGGCTAACAAATCCAAATAGAAGAAACACCTTGAGAGCGCAGCTGCTGGCTACATCCAAAGTGATTCGGTACACCATAATTCATTACAATCAACGTTTTATTTTGATATCATTGACAGGAAGCGAATCACTTCCTAAACGAATTCATTTTCCATATATGGTAAGCGATAGAAAAACCTAAGTCTTTCTATCTATTTCAGGATTAGATAAATACTTGAATTTCGTAAAAATATTATTATATTGTAATAATCTAAATACTATATAAATCTCAATGTCTGTCCAGTTATAGAAATATAAACCTTGGAAAAAATCACAAGAATGAAGAATATAACTAGAAGATTACTGGATCCAGTCATTCAAAAGTAAAGTAGTAGCGGATTTAGCTTCGACAGCGCCCTAGGCCCCGCCCAATATATGGTACGATTTTTGCTTTATAGTAGTAAAATTATTATAATCAACCATATAAACATCTTTTGGTGTCTGAAGTCAAGACTATATACTTGACATATTACTTACATTATCATAAGAGTGACCGAGACAGTTCATAATGTCAAGACCATTTTTTTACTTTACCATACAGGTCAAGTATTGTAAACGTCGAAATATCTCAAAAACGGCTCAACCTATTTTGAATAAAAAATTGAGCAAAAACATGAGCGTTTTGCTCCTACAAAAAAGCCATAATGAGTGAACAACAATTACATTTTTCGAGATATCAATTGATCTGTCAAAATGTCTGTATAGGTACGTACATACGTACATTAACAAATTTTTTGTACGCTCTAGCTCAAAAACTAATATGAATATCAAAACGAAATTTCACATGAAGTTTTGGTGCATTGAGATTGAGAGCTGATTAGATTTTGGTTGAAATCCAACCTGAATGGGGGGGGGGGGGGGCAGGGTTTAAAAATTAAAATTATAAGATTTTCAAACTAAAAAAACAAGAAAAATGAAATCTTCGGCTTAGAGTGTAAACCTGCTAATGCTGCCATTTTTTATTATATTTGACATATTAATACCGTTCGAAAGAAAAAGAGTTCAGTATCGTCCAAGTAAAACTGCCACTTAAAATTGCGATCGTAAGTTGTAGAAAAAAAATGTGAAAAATAGTTTTTTCCTTAACAACTATATTAAATTTTGTTTGTTTTTCTCTGCCCTGTAAAATTTCCTTGTTGTGAGTTAGCAGGTTTACTCTCTAAGGCGACGAAATATAGGTACTATAAAATGAACCTATAATAAAAAGAGAGTTCTTATTTTTTCTGGTGAGAAAATTAGGGGTGGGGGATTCAAAAAATAGAACTATCAATATAAGTTCTAGACCCTTTAATTGATTTGTACAGAAATCGCATATGCACCCTTACACGACCTTATGCAAATGACTCACTATTGATAGTGACCAAAAAGAATGAGGGGGTTCAAAAATCATTTAAATTAATCAAATTTTCAAACAAAAATCAAAGAAAGCTGATATTTCTAATAGAATAGTCAAATAATTAAAAGGAGATATTATTAATTCCTATATGGGTTCAAAATTAAGAGGGGAGCTCTTTCGTAAATAATTGTAAATAAATCATAAGAGAGAGTGAGGGGGGGAATTATTATATTTTTGAATTATTTTTATAACATCTTATTTTCTCAGAAATTAATTTTTTGAACTTATCGCCTTTTTTTTACAATAAACTATCCTATCACCCCTTAAAATCTTAAACACTTAATTAGAATACCCTGTATTTATTACAAGATGGAGGTTCACTGGGTTGAAGTAATTTGGATGGTCCATTTCGTTCTTGTGATTAAACATGTAAAAATATAGTAATAATAATATCAAAAGACAAAGAAAAATATAAATTGCAAGACGCTTAAAGCGTGGATTAATTATTCTATTATTAATTAAAATTGATTTAAAAAAAATATTTTGGTTTAATACTAGGTATGTAAAAATAATTAGATAAAAAATTGATATCTAAAAGTTCATGTTAAATTTATTTTCATTTATCTTTTACTGATAATTTTTCTTTTTTTAAATAAAAATATTATTTTATATTTTCTGTTTTAGAGAATCGAGTCCACCTAGAGAAATGCATTCAAGATAATCGGAATTAAAAACGGCATTTTATTCATTTGAGTGTCGGAAATCGACCAGTGCAGACGCAGGAGCCATTGTTCCAAGGTAAGAGCAAATCGACTTAACTCTAATTTATTTTGATACATCATTAATACATTAATTAGTATAAGTCATATTAATATTACGACATCATATTATACTCAAA
Organism: Forficula auricularia; assembly: GCA_024734495.1. Taxonomy (NCBI): domain Eukaryota; kingdom Metazoa; phylum Arthropoda; class Insecta; order Dermaptera; family Forficulidae; genus Forficula; species Forficula auricularia. The sequence continues at coordinate 2,893,535 of JALMQS010000063.1, read as the reverse complement.
ACAGTCAACTCTCAGCATGAAAACCTTATCTTTTATCGAAAATAGTTAAAAAAAAAAACGCAAATCTATTGGTTAATATATCATTAAACTAGTTAATTATAGTTCTTAATTTTACTGTTTCTCTATCTGATCGGCTATTTGAACCCTTGATAAATAATCGATAAAATATTTAAAATTAAAAAGACTTGAAGGAGACAATAAAGAGTGTGTCTTCTGCTGGAATTATAAATTTTATTTATTTATTATTTTATTTATTTATAACGTTAATCGTTATAAATAAATAAAATTTATAATTCCAGCAGAAGACACACTCTTTTATTGTCTCCTTCAATATATAAAAATTCTGCTACTCTCGACAAAAACTTTCAATTTAATTAAAAAGACTGTTGACGAAGTTCAATACTTCGAAACTATAGTCTCTAAAAAATAAATTATATATATTATATATAAATACTTTTATTCGTTAATATAATATCTAGACACACGGCAGTGTCAACCAAATTCGGAAAAACGGGCGACGCACTGGCCATGTGTAATGTGTATATTTACACGAACCATTTTGAGCTACTTTCGACCCCGCACCCATAACTCAAAAACTATTAGACCTACACATTTGAAATTTTGTATGTTTAATAAGGCTCAGGGGAACACCTAGAATCCCAAATTTCATGAATAAACCTATTATAGTTATTGAGTTATTAAGCTCTAAAAAGTGCCATTGTTAACACTGACAAACTGACTGATTCATTCACGTATTAAAAACCTAGAGTACTTCCGTTGATCCTAGAATGCTGAAATTTGTCAAACTGGTAGTAGAGTTTGGGCTACAATTAATAGAAAAAATTGAAAAAGTCAAATATTTCCTTTTTTGTAGTATAAAATAGAACAACTGACAAAGCTAAATTTTAAGCTTCTATTAAATAGCATCACGTTAAACGTAATTTATTGACTATTATAACTTTCAGAGTTATAAATTCAATTTCAAAGAACGTAACAAATTTTCTTTTAAATCAATTTTAGAACGTTCTATATTCCTATAGCTATGATTTTAGGAACTGCTATGGAACTTGGTACACCCTTTCAGATCTCAACTCTTTTGTCGGCGAAGCCGACAACCTCGAACGTCGTTTGTACCGAACTTGGCCCCTTTTTCACATTTATGTTTTTGGTCAGATTATATGTACCGTAATTATAAGTCTATTTGTATAAAGCAGAGTACAACCTCATTGATTGAATCACATGAATCACCTGAATCAATGACCCTGCTACTCTCGGCAAAACAAAATCTTTTCAATTAGAAAATCTTTGGTTGTTTACATATAAATTAACATCTTTGGTACTCTCAGCAAAAATACTATTTTTCATTCAGGTCTTTCTCTACTTCAATGTCTTAATATTGGCCTTCAATTTAATTAAATTTTATTTAATATGGAAGTTATCATGGACTTTGTGTCTAGATCAATCGAAATATCTTAAAAAACGGCTGAAACTATTTTGTTAAATAAATTGAGCGAAACCATGGCGTTTTGGACTACAAAAAATCTCTAATGAGTCAACATCAATAAAATTATATTTTACGAGATATTAATTGTTTAGCTAAAATTTCTTTTAGTTAGTACGTTAGTTTTGAACTCCAGTAGAAATTCGTTGTAATATTTTATCACGAATTAAACTTTTTGTTTAACACTTGAACTATTATTATAAATAATTTACTGAAATTTGTTCATACATTAGTTCTTTAAAAATTTGCAGCCTCTATAAAATTTTCTCGCTTCTAAAATTTTCCCGCCCGTGGCCCGACCCTCACTGGTCTAAGCATAAATCTATCACTGAGGAGACCCTATAGTCACATTAGCCAAATCTTATCTGTCTATATGTGTGTCTGTCTGTCAGATCATTAAACACGATACAAATTTTGAAATTTACAAATTAATTATATTTATTTTTCTCAAAATCAAAACTCATATTAATGGAATGATTATTTTGATGGTTGAATTTTTTGTGGGACAAAAATAAAAAATATATTTTTTTACCTTAGAGAGTGAGGTATCTTTGTAAAGATAAAGAAGAATTAGAAACAATTTTTCGAATTCAATTCACTTTAAAATGACGGAGTGAGAGAACTCCAAAGTGGTCATTTTTAAGTGATTTTTGAACCCGATTATTCAAATCATCAAGTCTAAGTTTACTACTGTCTACAGGTACCCACACATAATTAACAATCCTGTATAAAGTAGATAGTTTCCTCATGCAAAATGAATGACACATAGGAGTGGATAGGCGAGGTGTAATAAATGTGATCTTAAATTGTTTAGCAAATATTAACTTAACATTTTGAAAATCATAGGTAATATTAATATTTGTTTAAAAACAGATGTAGATGATTAAATTTTTATTGACTATAATATTTTTTCAAATCTTAAGTAAATATTCTTAATTTCCTCCAAAAATTGTTTTATTTGATTATGGATAAATTTCGAGAGATTCAAAAAGCAATAGGCTATATGTATAAAAATGTAATCTTAATACTAATCGAATGTCTTTCCAGCCACATTTAGCCTTCAGGCTTTCAAGACCTGCATTCGCAGGTACCTTCAACTCCGATTCAATTCGTAAACACTTAACGTGCATTCTCTCTTCCACTCTTCTATGTCTTTCTCATGTTAATTTTTACTTTCACATTTATATTCTATGGAATATAATGGGAAAGTACTGCGATGGCCAGTCTGGGTCCTGACTATTTGAGAGCTTGTATCTCAGAGATGAAAAATGTTAATTTCATTTTCTAACTTCTAGGTGGAAGGAAACGATGCTCTTAATAGTTGAAAATCGGATTTAGGACATGAAACCGGAAATTGTGTTCCCCAGAGGCCAAAAAGGGGTAAAAATCCATTGGTCAGTGCGTATGTACATTAGGGTGGACCTTAGCTATACCTGGTGAAATTTTTTTTTCCAAAAAGTTTTCGGGATGCCCCCTCAAATTGTGAGGTTGGGTAAGAAAATAATGTGTACAAAATTTGAGATCGATCTGACAACCATTTGAGGCGGCGGATCTCATTTGAAATTCCCAAATTTTGGAATTTCGCTTTTTTCTGTTACTATATATACGTCGTTAAATCGAAACAAATAATAAAAACATCGATGAGAATATAATTAATAAACATTATTTTGTGAAATACCGTCCCTACCTTCGTTATTCAGTCATTATTAAAACACATACAGCAAATGAGAAGAAAAAATCAAGTGAATTGAATATTATGGCGCGTTGCCTACCTCCTAGGGGTACAGATTTATTTATTTATTTTGAACGGAACAATTCCTTTTACATATTTACAAGCATACATTTACATTTGTGTCATATTAGTGTAATAAAAGTAAAAAAAAAATGTTAATATATATATTTATATAAAGAAGGGATTTAGCATTCACATAGAAGTAAATAAATAGAAATACTATTATTCTCTCAAAATAAATTTTATTTACCAAAAATGAAGTTTTAAAAATCCGCTGCCAATGTTGGATTTCATACTGTCGGAATATTTTTTCCTATATTTTGGAACAATTTTCAGGATATATTGTTTCTCTTCTTCGCTTCTTGAAAGGATTTTATTATAGTTTTCCATGAGTTCCACTCCTCCTTCAGCGATGTCATTTACAACTTTAAGTTTTTTTTATAATTTCCAGTCCAATTTGAAAAGTGTTATCATCTACCCATTCAAGAGGATCTTTTTGTAAAAAATCCATTGGGATGGAAAATCTATCATAAAATCCTCTTGTTTTTTGTGAAATGAAATTCTCTATGCGCTTGGTTAAAAAAATTTCCACATCATTCGGAAAAATTTCGAATTTTTCACACTGTTCTCGCTGGTATCGATTTTATCCAGTGCTCTCACCATCCGTTTCTTGCTGTCAAATCCAATTTCATCGTCAAAAAATGCTAAGCCAGATACCCCAAATGGTTACATAATTTATTTATTGCAATACGGTTTATTTTTTTATCAACTTTGCTATAGGCATTCAGATTTTTTAAAAATTCCAAGTTCAATCGAGGAGCGAAGAAAATTTTTTCGTTTTTTTTGATTTTCTCATAAACAGCTCTAACGATTTTTTAAAAAATTACTGTATTTATCAAGTGTCATGAGTTATTACTTGTGTCAAATTTTTAATCCGATTGAAATAAAGGAAGGGGGTGTAATGTAAGAGTGAGGAGATATGAACGATTAAAATATTTATTTTACGACACTTCTAATTTACAACCCCTTCTTTTAATTCAATTGGATTAAAAATTTGACAAAACTATTAACTCATGACACTTGATAAATACACTAATTTTTAAAAAATCGTAACAGCCGTTTTTAATATAGATAATAAAATAAACGAAATAAAGGAAGGGGGTGTAAGTTAGTAATGTCGCGATGACTTCAAATAAATGAAAATATGAAAGTCGTGTGGTGAACACACCAGTTGATTTTTCTTATTTTGACTTGAAAATTATTATCTTCTCATAAAATTTCACTCTAAAAATGTTAATTATATTGAATCTCCAAGCCCAGAATAAGTGAAATATTGGAATATTATTGTTAAACTTCCAAACGTAATCTCTCAATAAATTATTGTTTAAAAAAACATCAAGTTAAATTAATAAACCATTTGCCAATGTACTTCTAAGTCAACTTTATTCAATAGTAAATGACTCAATAAAACTTTCAATTAAAGTTAAAAATTGTTTTTCTGAAATTTGTCTTTTGCACATTCTATGATGTGCCACGAATTTAATTAATTTACATTAATAACTAATAATATAATGTGAAAGAATTAAGTTTCAGAAAAATAAATTTAAATAAAATGTAGGTAGAATCCATAAATCTAGATCAAGATCAACATGTAAAATGAAAAATATGTGTTTTAATTGAAAGTACTATTTTCTTGAGTAACTATTTATTTATTAGTGAAATTAACTTTGCAGCACATTAGATTTTCCTACTTTTTTCGGTTAATTGAAGTTGGCCTTTTACAAAAGACTTGGTGCAATTTCACTTTTTTTAAGCAAAATCCTTTTATTTATTTATTTTTTGTTTAGAGAGGGAACAGTTTGATTTATTTAAACTCAAATATTAGAATTGATTAGATCAGTGGTTTCCAACCAGGGAGGCGCCCCTTTTCATACCATAAACATATACAAATAAATAAAACTTCATATCTTAACTTAACAGTAAAAATTCAGTGAATGAATATTTTTTTTTTTATTTTTTATTTATTTTTTTACATTTTTATACTTACATTTAATTTCTATATTATTATATCTATTAAAAAAATAAAAGGTGAAGAGGCGCGTGCTTTTTTTTCTTTTATGGTGTCGTAGTAGTATAAAGGTTGGAAACCGCTGGATTAGACCGTATTGACTATTAAAATATAAAATACTAGGTAGGTTTCACTTTTTCGAAAATTTTCTTTACTTTACCTATCACATAAATGGCCTGCAACATAAATGAGTTTGACCCGCCTGATTTTAGGGATTGAAAGAGGGAAAGTCTGAGTATTTAAAATTTTCCCTTTATTAGTGCCTCACCTCTACTATCATGCCAAATTTTAGAATCCTATCTAATTTACATTGCATTTTTACTGGATTTGATTTCATCCTATAAAATTCACCCCTTCATTTTAGAGGTTTAAAATTGTGTTTTTATTTTACACTTGATTAGATCACCAAACTCTACCAATATGTGAAATTTTATTTTATTTTTTCCTAGGGTCACTCCTATTACATATTTTCTAGATGCGAATTTACTTGACAAAATTCATCCCTTCATTTTATTTAGAGATTGAAAGTAAGAAAGCCTGGATTTTGAGTTTTTCCTTTATTAGTGTCCCAACATTCACCTTTATGCTATATTTCAGTATTCTAGAATCAATATCACTCAAAATTAAGAAAGATGAAATGACTAGGCCTATCACAAAAAGACCTAACAAATTCTCCAAAATTAGTCTACTTATCAAGATTAATATATTTTTTGACAAACATAAAATTGAAATTTAGTTATGGGTATTGCATAAATATTCGAAAAGCATATACCTAAGAAATCATAATTCAAAGAGCATGAGGATTTAAAACTTAGCTAGATATTGGATCAGAAGAAATAACTCAAGTTTTGATTGAATTTGGAAAACCGGAAATACCCCTTTTACTTTTAAGTGTTTCTTGTTTTTTTTCGCAAATATAGATGGTGGTAGTCTGGAAGTTCAGTCGAAAGATTTCTACTGTGGTGCATACTTAATTTGTCAATTTTGAAAGTTACTTATTAGGTAGGGTGAGTCTCGATTCTAAATCCCTTCGTTTTTAATATATTCTCAAAAAAGAGTGCACATTAAGGTGGTCCTTATTTTGTATATTTTCGAATTTTTACCCTGACAGAGGTTCGAAATAAATAAAAAAATATCCCGCAAGTTTCAAGTCTCCCTCTCAATTTTAACCTGTGTCGCACAGCGATGCAAGTTTCCCATCTAAATAACATGGGGTTGAATGATCAATTTTTTATTCTGGCCAAAGTAATAGTTCAAAAAATTTGAAAGTCTGTAAACTTTATCCTTATAATAGTAGTTATACTTCAGAATTTTTACAGATTTTTAGCTATTATAATTTTGGAGCTCCAGGTTGATAAAATATTGCTATATCTTAGTGTTAGTAAGTTATAGACACCAAATAATAGCTAAAAATCTGTGAAAATTCTGAGGGATAGCTACTATTATAAAGTCTACAGAGTTTCAAATTTTTTGAACCATAACTTTGGCCGGAATAAAAAATTGATCATTCAATGCCAAAAAACCCATGTTACTTACCTACAGGTAAAAATTGAGATAGAAACTTGAAACTTGGGGATATTTTTATTTATTTCGAACCATTAGAGCCTCTGTCAGCGTAAAAATTCGAAAATATTCAAAATAAGGACCACTCTAGTTGCCTAGTGGACATACAATTATCAGCACAGTAAGATCCCTACAAATAAAACATTCCACTCAGCCCTTAAGTCACTGATTTCATTTGTTACAGCCAGAATTGAATCCATAGTAGTAAGAGTTGCATAAGGCCCCTCCACCCCCTCGTTAGAGCTCCTAAGGGCCGGTTGATGACAGGCACTGACAGTGACTGACATCTGATTGGCCATCCCAGTCCCTCCATTTACCATCTAGCCTTGGTTGGTGGTAAAAAGCATTTACTTTGCGACATACAACCGGCCCGAGACACTTGAGTTTACTACCACTAGAATACTCCTACAGCAAGCTGCTCACTACAAATCAGAAATAATCGGTTAAATAAAGTAATTTTCATCACCTACACAATCCCATCGAAAAGGCTTATCTTAGCGGTATTATCGGAAATTCTTTTGCTATTCAACATGCCAACCACCGGAGCTTTAACTGAAGAATAATTTATCTAATTTGATCATTTTTTCCTTATTTGTGGTTTTGATTTTCATACCGAAGCATGTATTTGATTTTTTCTTTCTAAATGATAAATCAAAAAATATTGCAAAGTTGCGTATAAATTAACATTTGACACTAGTCGTCAAAAAAACAATAGATTTTAGATAAGAATATAATAAACAAACAAGTGACAATGGCAGTTACTAAATTTTTCCACAGTCGTTAGAAATATTAAAATTGTGTTTATTCCTCCAGTATTAGTAGAAAATCACTGACTATTTTTGATTATAAGACGATTGATTCTTCCATGTTTTCAAATGGTGGAAACTTCAAAAATACAATGTAGAATTCAGCTTAAGTCAGGGGTTCCCAAACTTATCCGAGTCGCGGCACTTTTTTTTTCAATTAAAATTTTTCCATGTTGCCCTACGCTAAGTAAAAATACATAACTAATAACTATATCAAAACAAATACAGTACTCTTGTATTAGAATCGATAAAAATATCTTGGGAATTGATAGTTTTTTTTTCTATGAAATGAAAAATTCAAATCACAGAGGGGAGGGACCCTTTGCATAAATTTCAGATTTTTTCGAAGATGTCAAAGTTAAATTTTTTGCTTTATATCAAAACATATAATCGTATTTGGTCTCTCTAAATACTCCTGTATTAGAATCGATAAAAATTGCTTGAGAATTAATAGTTTATTTTTCTAAGAAAAACAAAAATTCAGACCACAGGGGGGACTCTTTATATATATTGCAGATTTTTTCGATGGTGTCAAAGTTAAAATTTTTCGCTCTATATCAAAACAAATACTGTATTTGGTCTCTCTAAATACTCTTGTATTAGAATCGATAAAAATATATTGAGAATTAATAGTTTATTTTTCTATGAAAATTAAAAATTCAGACCACAGGGGAGACCCTTTGTATACATATCCCGAGGGGTTATCCGCGATTGGAAGTAGGTGTACACCTCTTTGGAAGTATTTTGGAAGTACTTGGAAATACTTGAAAGTACTTGAAAATATTTGGAAGTACTTGGAAGTATTTGGAAGCATTTGGAAATATTTGAAAGTATTTGGAAACATTTGGAAGTACTTGGAAATATTTGGAATTACTTGGAAATATTTGGAATTACTTGGAAATATTTGAAAGTACTTGAAAATATTTGGAAGTACAAGTGGAAGTAGGTGTACAGCATATTAGGTCGCGGTTCACCCCTCGACATATCCTATTTGCCGCATCCCTACCAAGCTTCAATAAGAAAAGGAATATCAAAAAACCAGCCATTCTCTAAAATTCTTTTTTTTTCGCGACATTGCTAGCTCTATTACATATTAAAGAAAACGAACATTGTATTTATCTGTTAGTATAGTTTGTAGATGCCTAGAGTTTGTATTGTTCGAATTTGCCTTTTAGTGAAATATCGAATGTCAAAGGAAAATGACATCACTCCTCTCCTATAATAATCATACATTTAATTTGTTCTATAATTATATTTATAAAAAAAAAAATAAGGAAAAAGTAAATTTTTTCTAGGCTTGGCACGCTGTCTGCAAAATTTTGAGAATTTCCGTAATTTTACTTGAAAATATTTGGAAGTACAAGTGGAAGTAGGTGTACACCATATTAGGTCGCGGTTCACCCCTCGACATATCCTATTTGCCGCATCCCTACCAAGCTTCAATAAGAAAAGGAATATCAAAAAACCAGCCATTCTCTAAAATTCTTTTTTTTCGCGACATTGCTAGCTCTTACACTATCACTATTACATATTCAATAAAAAGTATGTCAATATTTTTATTTATGACCTTTCATTTTTGCGAGAAAATGAAGAGTGCAAGTGTAGGTATCCAGGGTTGGAATATGCTTTTGCATCCAGGCGGCCGAACACACCCTAGCGCGGCCCTGGTCAGACCAGATAGGTGATATTTTTTTTTTTTTTTTTTTTTTTAATGCATTTTGCGAAATGAAGAGTGCAAGTGTAGGTATCCAGGGTTGGAATATGCTTTTGCATCCAGGCGGCCGAACACACCCTAGCGCGGCCCTGGTCAGACCAGATAGGTGATATTTTTTTTTTTAATGCAATCGAATGCAAGAAGGGGTGCACCCGTAAAAAGATGCAGCCTAATATGGATCTCGAAAGACCCTTGCATTACCGAAAGAAAGTAGATTAAGTGAGAGGGTGTAGACGTATGTGTCTATGCACTCCGGTTTTGAAGGTTTGAAGATTATAGGTGCTGGGAAAGATAGAGGCTGGAAGAGAGTTCCAGTTCCTTGAAGTCATGGGGATATATGTATTGGCGAATGAAGTGGTCCGGCACTTTTCTAATTTGACCGCGAGAGAGTGTTGGGAGTCGGCATATCATTTTAAAATGGCTTCAGACAATATCATTTTTTAAGATTTTATTTAGTCCACTAAATTGTAGTTAAAAATTCTTTTTAGATGATTTTCAAGCAGTTTACAAGTTGTATATTCTGACAGAAATAACTCATTAAAAATACTTAATATTGGTATCTTCAAACGTAACTTCAACTTATAAAGTAAATCCAAAAATAGATTAGTAAATATTTCATAAAGGTGTAATAATAAATCATTTATTAGACATACAAGAAAATTTTTCAAGAGCTATAACCTGGCAGTCTTTTGTTTCACAAACTTTTTGTAGATAAAAGTCTTTCATTTACGTAAACCAACTGAACGAAGGTCATGATAATGAAAATAAATCTAATTCAAAGCTCAGGGTGAATAATCTTATCGATCACTTTATTTCAAATGCAAAAATCAATAAATAAATAGAATTCTAAGCCTCGAGAATTTCTTATAGCTCTGGACACCTAAAATATAAATTTATAAAACTAATTATTATTATTACGTTAATTGTTGACTAAATTAACTTCTATCAACTATCTTGCATTGTTCAAAATATAGTTTCCGAAAGAATCAGTAAAGTTAAGCCTAAAAGACATAAGGGTCTCCATGCATTTTCTTACTACCATGAGGAGTGTAGGGTAGGTGATTAAAAATGTATAATTATATAAAAATTTTAATATTTCATTTCTTGATTGTTTAATTGAAAATATTAAATATATTTTTTTAATATTGAAAAATAAAAGCATGATAGCTGATACCAGAAAAAATAATTTTTATAAAAAAAAAAAATAAAACCATCTTCAAAAAAATTAAATGCAACAAATAATATAATAATAACTTAAAAATCAAATAAAATACACTAAAAGGTATAAAATAATTATCTAATTTAGTTACAACTAAACGACGAAATATTAACATGAAATTACTTTTTGAAGTCGGTGCCAAACAACTATACCTATAAGCGAGCCTACCCGCCAAATATTTCGTCGTTTAGTTGTAACTAAATTAGATAATTATTTTATACCTATTAGCCTTTATACCTATATACTCTCTGCCTATTAGTGTATTTTATTTGATTTTTAAGTTATTATTATTTTATTTGTTGCATTTAATTTTTTTGAAGTCGGTTTTATTTTTTTTTATAAAAATTATTTTTATTTTTCTCTTTTTAGTGATGTTACTAATAGTGACTTAATATAATACCTTGCATGCATCTCGTAAGAGAAAGCGTCGTGCGAATGAATCAGAAAATGATAACCAATTATTTTATATGAATTTATGTATACATTGTTTTTGAGCTTCGATTCCGGAGATTACTTCTCCACCATCGACTGTCCTTGATCATCTTTTAGTCCTTGTTTTTAATAAGAGGAAATAACTAATTAAATAAAAAAACCTCTTTTCCGATAATTATTTCAATTCCATAATCCAATCAATTTCTCCCCATTCTCCCAGAAAATGATAATAAAATTCAATTCTTAAATATAGAAATTCTCTCGAAACGTTTGCGGGTTTTAAATAAATGTTTTAAGATTTTTTATAAAAGATTTCATTTATTATAATTTCGATTATTTGATCATAAGAATTGGAGATTTACGTTATTTCGTCATTGATCATATCATCAGAACTTGACCAAATTAATATGGGACCAGCCCTAAGGTACCCTCTTTCCAATAAAAAAATATTAATTAAAATCGGTTCATAAACAAAGAAGTTATGCCTGAACAAACATATCAACAAAAAAATCATCAAAATCGGTTCACAATTGGCGGAGATATGAGGTAACAAAGACACAAAAAAAAAAAATTCAGTCGAATTGAGAACCTCCTCCTTTTTTTAAAGTCGGTTAAAAAAGTATTGTCAGAGGTCGACTTCAACTATTTTTCCTCATTTGAAAATATAACATTTACAGAAGACAATTTCAAATGAATGAGAAATTATATGTTTTGTTTCTCAATGGTATCGGAATCCAGACAAACAAGAGAAAAAATAATGCTACAAATTTTTTTCCTCCATCTTATTTAAAAACATGAAATAGAAAAAAATTCAAGCTTGAGTTGTTTGCCATAAAAGAATTTAGTCTTTTTGATTTTAAGTCGATTCTTCCACGTTTTCAATAGAGGTTGCCATTAATAGTCAAAACATCAAAAATGGAATCCAATAAGGTTATTCCTCTAGTATTAGATAAGAATCGATTTTTATTTTTTATTTTTAAGTCGATTCCTCTATGTCTTCAGCAATGGTTACCAATAATAATCGAAGGGTCAAAAATCTAATGTATAATTGTTATTCCCCAAGTAATAGATGAGAATCAATTGCTATTTTTGATTTTAAGTCGATTCCTACATGTCATCACCAATGGTTACCATTAATAACAGAAATGTCAAAATCCAATGTAGAATGGTTATTCCTCGAGTATTAAATGAGAATCGATCATTATTTTTGAATTAAAGTCAACATGAGCTGCAAATCGCAATTGATATCTGATTAATAATAAAGGAATAAACATATTAATATTTCAAATGAATTTGGATAAAGTTTAGCAACGATCCGTTGCAGTTTATTTTTCCACAAGAAACGGTGTAAAATTGCGAGAAAACTGGGTTAAACTAAGTAAAACATGTTTCTTCACTAAAATATGGCTAAATCCTACAGAATAATATTTTCACGGTTATGCGAACGGCACAAAGTAGCACAGTAGCCTGTCGATTGTTTAGCCGCCAAATTATGTTTTTTAAATAAATGCTAACGGAATCAAGCACAGATTAACGTATTTACTCAAAAAATACACATCTTGAAAAATCTCACGTGAAATTAGGGGGGAGAGGGGGTCGAAAAATCGCCAAAATCGCCTCACGTAATTTCGGGATGCCCCCTTACGTGTACACGTCTTTGGAATTTTATGAAATTATTTTGGAATTCATTAGATAATGCCCCTTCATCTATTGTCTTCTACTTGGAAATGAAAGAGAAAGTGGAAGTACTAAAGTGTACATGATATTAGATCGCGGTTCACCCATCGAGATATCCGTACATCGCTTTCTTCATCATCTTTCCATTATTCACTCAAGGTGCATCTTCTCTGGAGAGGGGGGTTTTGGGATTGTGTCACTGGTTGATTCGCCTGCTGGTGCCGACTCTGGGTTGCTCTTTGGTTTGGGTGGTGTTGGCTTTACTCATATATCTACCTATTATCAATTGTTCTGTATTTTCTTTTATGTCTGCTCTACGAGGCGTTTACCCCTCGGAGCATTGTTAAATAATAAATAAATAAATAAATAAATAACTTCTTTATTATTAAGAAAATATTTACTGTGTGCATATTAAAGTCAGTTATTCTGGCTAGAGAAGTGGCCTCGAGTTTTCTTATCGAAACTAGTGATAGTGTTTCTCCATATGAAGCCTATAAACCATTCTTCACGGCCTGCTTTGTCTCATGCCACTTTTTTTGGAATTATAACTATATTTTGTTTGGCAAATTTATATGCTAATTCCCTTTTTTATTTATTAGCTTTTTTATACATATATACCATTGAACCTCTTCTGACAACGAATTAAGTAATTCTCTATTTCATCTGTGAATATTTGTGTAGATTTATAGTTTGATGTATAAGAAATTGTTTTGTAGTTTTATATACTTGTGTAGCTTTCTGGAGACAATTTGCCAATCTAAATCTAGTGACTAAATATTTCTATCACTAAATTCTCGTAGGGTTTCTTCATTGTTCAAAATGTCTTCAACTACATTTCTAATTTTGCTTTCCGAAAATTCCCGGTTCGTCTTTCTTTTAAAAGCCATGGGCATCTGAAATATTCCAGCAAGACTATGTAAGGGGGTGGGTGGAGAAGGGTTAAGTCCAATCTATCTGAATGGTGTAAATTTGGAATATGTGGATTCATTTAAATACCTCGGAGTAGTGGTTGACTCGAAGTTGAACTTTAAGAGTCATCATAGTTAGCTCTTGAAGAATGTAAACAGAAAAGTGCAATACTTTGGTAGAGCTTGTAATAATTTGAATATGAACACTAGAATTAAGGTGTATAGAACTATAATTAGTCCTAGTTTCTCTTACTGTCCTACAATATTATATTTTGGCACTCAGGAGAATATTGATAAGTTGCAACTCTTACAAAATAGATGCATGAGATTTATATTAAAATGTGACAGATATACATCAATAAGTAGTATGCTGGAATGCTTAGGACTTATGAATGTGAAGCAATTCTTATTTTTACAGACAATGTGTTTTGTATATAAATTATATCATAGCCAGCTGCCAGCCTATCTGAATTTCACATTGGTCAATGAGATCCATGACCATGGGACGCGAATTAGAGACAATATATTTATTGAGAGGGCGAGGAAAGAGAGCACAAGAAATTCATTATATTTTAGAGGACTTGAGGAATTTAATTCTTTACCAGCTGAAGTAAGAAATGCATCAAGTCTGATTCAATTTAAGAACCAAGTTAGAATTTATCTTAAGAGGGACAGTTGAACATTTCTATTGAGAAATATTTGGAAATATTATAAATTTAGTATTAAGATTTGTAAATATTAAAATTTATATGTATCAAAAATACATTTAAATATAAATAAAATAAAATAAATAAATAAATTCGAGAGGTGGAGGGTCTGGACATTTTTCCAAATCGTCCCTATGCCATGGCACAAGAGATAAAATAGCAATACCTAAATACAAACCACGGGTGATAAAGAAAACAACATAATGATAGCTAATGACCTCCTTCATGTCTGTCAAAAACTTTTGTATTTCTACAATTAATAAATTAGCTATAGCTTATGCTCTTCCCTTCAAAAATTACATGGAAACATAAAAAAATCAAATATTTTTTGTTGATATCAAAAGCTATCACTCAAATAGGTATGATGAGATCACACGATCACAGTACTGCCAAACTATAATACTAGTTTTGGCTCGATATTTTAAGCAAGAGGCTAGTTATTGGGCTGTTCATTTTCACCCCTTGTCCACATGGTCACAAAATTGTGTGGCTAGCTTGCTTAGACAACAGAACGAATTTTTTCTATCTATAACCGTGTATTGACCCCATGAGAGGTGGCAGATAAAATATTTATAATTAAAAAGCCTAATGATGAAGGTCAAACCTTCGAAACTATAGTCTCAAACAAATAAATTATATATATATGTATGTTTATTTGCATCAAGCAGAGGACAACCACTTTGTTTTCTCTTTGTGATTTTACAACTTTTATACTCTCGGCAAAACAACATTTTTTCAATTATAAAATCAAAATCAAATATAAATAGTACTATCTATTTAATAGAATTTTCTTTAATAAAAAAATCGCATATTTAAACCAATTAAATTAAAATAGATATATAATTTTTATGTACCTACATGCATGGTTATCACACAGAATTAGAATCAAAATTTATTGCTATTTTTATCACTCTTGTAGATTAAGTTCACGTTTCCTATGAGCTATATTCACTTACAAAACAATTAAAAATATTGTATTACATTTCATTTAATTCTATTCGTATATTTCATATAAAGTTATTGTTACGCGGCTCTTCTTTTGACATTATATAACCATTTTTATACTAATTAAAACCTATTTTTAAATTAGAGATTTCAAGGTAATCGAGATTGGAATTAATAAATATATGTATTTTCTGATTATACCTATAGTCAACTTTGATAGCATCCATAATTATATATTTTTCTGGAATAACTTTAAATTATAACTACAGGCAAGAGAAAAAAATGCGAAAATGATATATTTTAAAAGACAAAAAAGCAGAGATCTAAAACGTTTTTGGCTTACTGAAGGGCGGACTGGTTATGTGGAAAATGGGGAAAAAAACAATAGTATTTCAGAATTGCAACATTTTAAATCTTCATAGAATATTTTAAAGGAAAATATTAGTGAAACTTTTTCATAAAATTATACGAAAAAGAACTTTCTCTTGATGATCAAGTAGAAAATAATAAAGATGCGATTTCATCCTCTTACTGCAAAGCTTGCAAAAATTGCCCCATTTGTTGTTATGATATATTATTCAGAAAAAACATTAAGTGGCGTTTATTCTATACTACTTGGTTAAGCATACACATTACACATATTCAATATCTATGTTTTGTTGAGGGAGAATGGTGTAGGTTCTTGGTGAAACATATTAAATAAAGTAAAGAAAATTTTTGAAATTTTTTTTACAAACTTTTGAAAATTTAAAACATAAAATACTAGGAAGGTTTCACTTTCACATAAATAAAAGATCAGATGCTTGAGGTAGCACGACTCTATATATATTTCGGGGTATAAGCCCATCTTCAGGAGTTCACAAAGGACACTCTTTCAAAGGACCCCGAAATATATATAGAGTCGTGCTACCTCAAGCATCTGATCTTTTATTTATGTGAAACCTACCTAGTATTTTATATTTCAAATAAAATGATTTCTCGGAATTTCGTCAAATTCGATCAGGAGTTCCCCCAGGGGAGCATACTAGGGCCTTTTCTTTATTCACTGTACACCGGAGACATACCAACATCTAATGACACATTTATAGCCACATACGCCGATGACACCGCTATCCTTGTTAACAGCGATCACCCAAACTCAGCCTCACATCGACTCCAAGAAGAACTTGACACCCTCCAAAAATGGTTACACAAATGGAGGATCCATGTCAACGAAACTAAATCGACTCACATAACTTTTACAAACAAAAAAAATTACTTGTCCGCCTGTCTCCCTCAACTCCAAAACCATTCCTAATAGCAAGTCCGTAAAATACCTCGGAATGCACTTAGACACAAGACTCACCTGGAAAACCCACTTACAAAAAAAACATACCGAAATTAACTTAAAATACAAAAAAATGTACTGGCTAATTGGAAGAAAATCCCAACTGTCCCTAAAAACCAAAACAATCATATACCAAGCCATCCTAAAACCAATCTGGCACTACGCTTGCCAAATATGGGCAACGGCAAGCGAGTCAAACATAAGTAAAATCCAGAGAATACAATCCAAAATCCTCAGATCCATCTCCAACGCTCCATGGTTTATGACCAACGAAGCTCTGCACGATGACCTCTTTGTCCTTTCGGTCAGAGAGGTGATCTTCAATGCCCACGAGAAACACATCAAGAAACTGGAAAACCATACAAACACCTCGGCCATCACTCTTCTGGACAATAGCCAAACGATCCGCAGGCTCAAGAAAAACCACATCCTGAACACCCAAGAACGCTTCCAGACCAAAAACTGGAAAAATAAATTCAATTAGGGAAGCCTTCAATGGATGACTTCCCCCTCATGTGACTTCTTTTCTT
This sequence comes from Forficula auricularia, assembly GCA_024734495.1. NCBI lineage: Eukaryota > Metazoa > Arthropoda > Insecta > Dermaptera > Forficulidae > Forficula > Forficula auricularia. The sequence goes on along the minus strand of JALMQS010000063.1, from coordinate 2,876,406 downwards.
TTTATTCTACTCAATTGTTAACATATTTACTTATAGCTAAATGTATTTTTATAAGCTGATTGTAAATAAGCATACCAAATAAAAAAAATCTATGTTTGTAACACAAGTACACAAGTGCCCTGTGAACGGAGCTTTTCTACGTTAAAATTCATTAAAGGCAGACTAAGTTCAAGTATCTCGCAAGAAAATCTAGAAGCCTTCATGTTAATGTCAGTAGAGAAGGATATTTTAAATGAAATAGATTCTGATGATGTCATTAATATTATTATTGGTAAACAAAACAAACTTCTAAATGAAAAATTAATGTTGTAGACTTGTGCGAATTGTTTGACGGATTATAGTGGTGTTTCACAAAGTGAAAATAAAATTAAAAAAAACCTCCTGATGAAGGGTTCATAGCCCGAAATATGTATAGAGATAAATAAAAAATCTCCAAAATATAATTTAAAAGATTTTTTAATTTTTTTAATTTTATTTCCACTTTGTGAAACACCACTATAATCCGTCAAACAATTCATGTGTTTAATATGTTTCACTATAAACCAACACCGCTTTCCCTAAACGTTATTATAGACTTGTGCTTATTATAATTTTCGTTAATGTTGTATTTTGAATATATATTTAAATATAAGTAGAAAAAAGGACATTTTTTTATTTAGGGGACGGACCGGTATAAATTTTTTCCGCACAAAAATTTTGGGCCTACTGCACAGTGCACATCAATCTCAGAAGGTAATTCTTAATTAATTATAATAATAATAAAATACGGAGGCGACTGTGGGTCAGTGGGTGGAGTGTTGGCTCGCTGACTCGAAGATCGCTGGTTCGAGACCGAGTCTCGGCAGATAGATATTTGCAGTCGCCTACTCTTGGAAAGTAATGGCAACCTACCAAGAGTATAATTGCCAAGTGACCTCTCCAAATTAGCCGTTCGGAACCGGCGTTAAAAAGTAGGTCCCGTATATCTGTGTAAAAACAACTAAACACACTCAGCACAGGTATATGTGGAGAGGCGCCGACACCCGTGTAAATATAATTTGAAAGCCAATTAATAAATTTGTAAGTTGTTACAGATGGCCCCCTTATAAAACCCCGGACCGGGTACCGGGAAACGCGCTGTACCCGTCTCCCACCGGGCCTAATATGATTCGTATCCATCATTTTTAAATTTTAAAACTTTGGAAATAATCGAAACAAAAATTAATTAAAAATTGATGTTTTCTTCTCTTTATTGAGAATTTTTCAAGCTCTTAAACTAATATTTTAGTAATTTTTTTTTAGATTTTAGAAATTACTTAAAAAGATTCGAAAAAAATTAATCGAAAATATTAATAGAAAAGAAAGCTTTTAAGCCCAGAAAAATGATGCGAAGCTGTCTTGAAATTGTCGCTTAATATGTCTGTGAAAATATCAAACATTAAAATCCAGAATTTATTTTGACACATCAATATTACAAATGTCAAATTAATTTTTTATCATATTCAAGATTATAACATAAATATGTTTTATAAATTTTTAAATCTTCTGAAAAAGATAATGGAGATATTGTGGTGGCACGCTGCAGTATTATATTTGCTGCTTGAAAACGCTTGTTTGTTTTTCTTCGAATAATAAATACACGAGATTTTTTTTATGTATTTTATATTGAATTGAAAAGATTTCAAAAATATTTGATTTAGTTGCTTAGGTGAGAGAATTAGTTCTTTTATAATCTAAGAACCAATGGACCTGATAATTTAAAAAAAAAAAAAAAATAAAACCGACTTCAAAAAAATTAAATGCAACAAATAAAATAATAATAACTTAAAAATAAAATAAAATAGACTAAAAGGTATAAAATAATAATCTAATTTAGTTACAACTAAACGACGAAATATTTACATGAAATCACTTTTTGAAGTCGGTGCCAAACATATACATTTTATGAATCAAACTCGACGGATTTAACTTCGTACGATTGGCGGATACGCTCGCTTATATAGTTTGTTTACCACCGACTTTAAAAAGTGATTTCATGTAAATATTTCGTCGCTTAGCTGTAACTAAATTAGATTATTATTTTAAACCTTTAGTGTATTTTAGAGTTTTATTATTTTATTTGTTGAATTTAATTTTTTTGAAGTCGGTTTTATTTTTTTTTTAAATTATTTTTATTTTTCTCTTTTTAGTGATGTTATTAATAGCGACTTAATATAATACCTTTCATGCATCTAGTAAGAGAAAGGGTCGGGCGAATGAATTAGAAAGTGATAATAAAATTAAATTCATAAATATAGAAATTCTCTAGAAACGTTTGCGGGTTTTAAACGAACGTATTAAGATTGGTTTTTTATAAAAGATTTTATTTATTATAATTTCGATTATTTGCTCATAAGAATTAGATATTTACGTTAATTCCTCATTGATCATATCATCAGAACTTGACTAAATTAATATGGGACCACCCCTAAGGTACCCTCTTTCCAATATAAAAAGAATAATCGAAATCGGTTCATAAACAAAGAAGTTATGCATAAACAAACATACCAAAAAAGGTCCAATACCAATGAAAAAAAAAACGGGACCAATCGGAAACTAGACTGAACCCAATGCAAAAAAATCATCAAAATCGGTTTACAATTGCCGAAGATATCAGGTAACATAGACCCAAAAAATATCAGTCGAATTGAGAACCTCCTCCTTTTTTGAAGTCGGTTAAAAATTTAACTATTTTTCCCGACTGATGATTTTCAGAACTATTTTTACTGGTCGCTGTCGTATCCGAAAGCAAGAGGCGGTCATTGAGAATCTTACGAAGTTCAAGTGAAATCCATTGAACATTTTTCTAAAAACTATTTTTTTTTTAACTCGGAGGACCATGTAATGTAAAGATCTATAACAATATCAACTTCGAGTTTTTTCATGAAAACAAAACGTTTGTTTCCATTAGATACGTGACTTCATAAAAAAATCAACTGGTGTGTTCACCACACGACTTTCACATTTTCATTTGTTTGAAGTCATCGTGACACTACTAATTTACACCCCCTTCCATTATTTCGTTTTTTTTTTGATTTTCTCAAAAACGGCTCTAACGTTTTTTTTAAAAATTAGTGTATTTATCAAGTGTCATGAGTTAATAGTTGTGTCAAATTTTTAATCCGATTGAATTAAAGGAAGGTGTTGTAAATTAGGAGTGTCGTAAACTAAATATTTTAATCGTTGATATCTCGTCTTCGGAAAGTCACAGAGCCTTGAAATTTGAAACTTAAGCTATCTAGAGGCTACAAGAAGTATGACAAGATTTTGGCTAAAATTAATTATGTTTACGTACGTAAGAATGTACCCCCCTGCGTTTCGCAACTATAAGTCTCAGAGATACGAAATTCGAAACTTAAACTTGATATAGGCTAGAAGGAGTACATCAAGCTTTTGGTTGAAATCGGAAGACCGAAAGAGGACATTTACATGAAAGATTTTTCGTTTTTATTTTCTCAAAAACGGCTCTAACGATTTTTTTTTTTAAATTAGTGTATTTATCAAGTGTCAAGACACACGTACATACGTACGCACTTAACAATGGATTTTTGGCCCCTTTTTGCCCTCTGGGGACCACAATATCCTTCCACCTAGAAGTTACAAAATGAAATTAACTTTTTTCATCTCTGAGATATAAGCTCTCATAGAGTCAGGACCCAGGCTGGCCATCGCAATATAATAACAATATAAATGTGAAAGTAATTAAATCTTTCTTTGCTTAAGTCCTAATTTCTTATTAATCCGGAGCTGTCATAAAAATGTGGCTAGTTTGAAATAATGAAGATAATAAATAATAATAATAATAATAGGAAATCTCAAGAATGAAAATGAATTCGACAAATCAGTTTAGTTGTTATTTTTTCAGATAGAAAAATAAAAAGCTTCTCTAACATGTAAATTTCTTAGACATTATTTAGTAGGCCGAGTGTGATTTGAAGCCCCGAGCGGGGACGCTTCCTAGCTAAGATTGACCATACTCCTGAGGCACAGGTGAAGTGACGTGGCCTAACCGGTCCTCGCCGCTGACGCACTCAGCTACTGACACTCATTTAAAGCCAAGGCCTCCACGGGGAAACCCATTTCACTAATTTATTACTGTGGTTTTGAATTAGATTCATAACTATATATATTGTTTTAAATCATTAGTATTCTTTTCATATATTCTATGCTGTTTTGATGCTTAAATTTTCGAAAGGGGAAGACCCTTTAAAATGATAAATAGGAAATTTTTTATTACTTTATTTTTATTTCATATTACAAGATCGAAGGAGCATATTAAGTATGGAAGAACAATTTTTCAATAAAATTTTTGTTGATCAACAAAAAATGAATAATTGATATTAAATATTAAAGAAAACAAACACTGTATTTAACTGTGTTAGTATATAATAATAAAACTTGAGAAAGATGCGAGGTAGGTTTAACAAAAAAAAAAAAAAGAAATAAAACAAACTTGAGTTTTGAATTCGATATATTTCGGGGGTGAGCCCACCATCAGGAGTCAAAGAAAACTTTTTCAGTTTTCTATGACTCCTAATGATGGGCTAACCCCCGAAATATATCGATTTCAAAACTCAAGTTTGTTTTATTTCTTTTTTTGTGAACCTACCTCGCATCTTGCTCAAGTTTTATTATTATATTAAAATGTATCACCTAGAACCAACACCTAACTCTTTAAAAGTTATTGTGTTAGTATAGTTTGTAGAGGCCTAGAGTTTGTATTGTTAGAATTTGCCTTGTAGTGAAATATCGAATGTCAAAGGAAAATGACATCACTCCTCTTCTATAATAATCATACATTTAATTTGTTCTATAATTATATTTATAAAAAAAAATAAGGAAAAAGTAAACTTTTTCTAGTCTTGGCACGCTGTCTGCAAAATTTTGAGAATTTCCGTAATTTTTAAATCTATTTTCCTTATGGAAGGAAGTTTATGTTGTCATGTTCTTTTAGACATAGCGTTTATTGAAATATATTTCATTAGTGGATGAAGATATTTCTTTCTTTACAAGAATCCTCTGCTTTTGGTCTAAAGGAGGGAAACAACTTAATTTTGAATTCAAAGAAAAATAATTAAATAAATTAAATTACAAAATGTGAAATAAGAACTTGTCATACTAAGACACAGGGTGTTGTTGGTTTATTTAGGAAATCTCACTACCAATCGTGTTATTTGCATAATTAATAAAGCGAAACCACTGATGTTGTCCTCTGCTTGATGCGAATAAACATATAAAATATAGATGTATCAATATATCAGGGGCTGGCGGTGTATTTTCAGCTAGAGGATGCTGTCCAAAAAAGGACCCTTCATTTTTGAAAATTTTATTTTATTCTTCGTAAAATTAATCAATAACCGCTTAATATAATTTTTCAAATTTAACATTAGATTTTTTTATTTGATATTAAATACAGAGCGAACAGTCTCTCTTTACTTTGACTACTTCCAGGGGCAAGTAAAAGTAATCCATCTTTCTATCTTAGTTACTTTGTCTAAATACTTTCAATAAGTATTTTTCTGGTTGTTATAAATTAATTAGTTTGGATGTAATATGGAAAAAATTACGATATCTATTTTTGGGGAGTACAGCTTGCATTTAGCCTCTTTGTTTTTATTAATATTTATCTACTTAATTACAAAATTGTTTTTTTTTTGTTTTTTTAATTTTTGAGTATCCAGTTTTTTTTATGTTGAGTGTACAAATAATTGCTAGGGAGCGACGCGCCGCGCCGTCCGGGTAGTCCTACCCTTAACTGATCTGCTGAATTTGTTGTCTAAATACCAGGGGCTCCCAGGATCGAGGTGTAGCTATTAATTGACAGCGAGCGTGCCGCGACAGGTTTGAACATGATTGTGTCCCATCCTCTCTTCTTGCCGGACAAGCCTTCTCGTCAGTTTATCTGTAAAACAATTTTATAATAAAGTAGACAAAATATTAATTAATAAAAGCGGCTAAGTACAATCAAATACTTCTGCCAAAACATCTTTTAGTTGATCATTCAAAATTAATTATTTTATTCAACTTATAGTTTTTAAATGAAAGTCAGACGTCGAGTGCATGTGAACTAATTTACTTAGTACCTCATAAAATCAAAGTATTCTATAAGTTAGCAAAAATGATTTAAATATGATATCTGGGAAATTCTATTCATATTCTAACGTTAAAAAGTTCCATAAATTTTAAATTGAATCTAAGCGAAATAAAACTAAACGAAATTAATATATGGCACGCTTTGAAGATACTTTTGGGGTTCTAAGATTTTAGGGATTCACAGCATCCATGGACTGCGAGCCACTGGTGACATTTCAACCAGCGGATGCTGTCCAAAAAATATAACCCTTCAATTTTTAAAATGTTATTTTATTTTTCGATCCTTTTTGTAAACTTCATCGATAATCGCAGAATTTTTCATTATTTTTCAAATTTAACATTAGGATTTTTATTACAAGGAATGAAAGTACTCTTGAAGGTTTGGAATCTTAGGGATTCGCACCATCCACAGCATCCATAGACCTCAGGCCACTAAATATACTATATAGTCAGGTGAACGTTCATTTTCAACTATGAAAAAAATTAAAACAAGCACCATAAGTAGCCAAAGTGAAAAATGTAATGTTAAATTTGAAAAATAACGAAAAATTCTAATCATGTGGAATTATGCAAAAAGGAGCGAAGATTAAAATAAAATTAAAAACAAAAAAAAAACAAAAAAAATGAAAGCTACTTTTTTGGACGCATACCTTGGTTGAAAAGTCAACACTGCCACTGATATAAATAGTGTATCTCTATATATAGTTTATTTTTTTAGTATCGAAAGTTTGACTTTCATCATCACTCTTTTTAACCGACTTCAAAAAAGGATTTTATTTATTTTTTATCTATGTTCAGCGAGAACTTTTTCCCACGTGGACCGATTTCTAAGATTCTTTTTTTATTGGAAAGGGGGTACATTAGGGGTGGTCCCATATTAATTTGGTCAAGTTTTGAATATATGATCAATGACGAAATAACGTAAATCTCCAATTCTTATGAGCAAATAATCGAAATTATAATAAATAAAATCTTTTATAAAAAAAATCTTAAAACATTCATTTAAAACCCGCAAGCGTTTCGAGAGAATTTCTATATTTATGAATTGAAATTTTTTTGAAGTCGGTTTTATTTTTTTTTATAAAATTTTTTTTTTTAATATAATAATAATAATAATAATTCTTTATTAGCTATTTTAGCTATATGGTATATCATACAATTAAACAAATATATGTAATTTGTTTTTAAATAATACATTCAATTTTGAGATACAAAAGATAAAGATAATTAATACATTCTAAAAATATAACAATTTATAATAAACATATAAATGTATAACACACCATACATGACAATAAACAAATGAACACATGTACATAAATACTAATATTAATAATAACAAAAGTTCAAATTAATCCTACATTAAAAAACAAAGATCACAATTTTGATACTATGAGATAATGAATATAACAAAAATAACAATAATAATCTTTATTAGCCATTTTCTGCTATATATCATACAATTAACAAATATATATATATATATATCTTTAACTAATACATTCAATTTTGAGATACAAATGATAGAGATAATTCTAAAATATAACATATAATAATAAACATACAGATATATAATACACAATACATGACAATAAGTAACTATACACATACACATATGGGACAAGACCAAGGAGTGGATTACTGCATTTAAATAAATAATGGGACACACACATATACATATATATTTACAAATATATTTACAATAATACATATATAATACATAACATATACCTACATATCCACCCTTGCAACAAGGAATATACAGTTTATAAATACTAATTGACGAGATGATTTTTTACTCTTGTTGTGACAAAAGTAATAGTCTCATCTCTCTTTTGAATGCAACTAGGTTCTTAAGTTTTTTTATATGTTCGGGTAAGTTATTGTATGCTCTTAAGCCCTTATAAAATACATTATTCATTGTACTTGCTTTATTAACTCTACTCAAGTAGAAATCATTTCTCTGTCTTGTCCCGTATGCATGTGTGGGATTCGTTTCATCTAATATGTCCATCAGATATTCCGGTGCTAATTGATTTTTAATTTTTTAAATAAATACCATAACCTGCATTTCTATACCATTCTTAACATCAAGCCACTCCAATGTATCAAGCATTGATTTGACCTTTGTAAATTTATTGCACTTTAATATATTCATCATGGCTTTGATCTGTAGTTTCTGTAGACGCTCGATGTCTGCTTTACAGAACATATATAATATTGTAGGGCAGTACTTGAAGTGGGGCAAGATAGTAGTTTTATATACTAGTGATGCCGTATAAGAGGAAAGACATATAGCTATTCTGCCGAGTACACCTACTTTTTTTTGTTATTTTATTTATTATATAATTTGCATGATCCCTGAACATTAGTCCGTCGTCAATTATGATGCCGAGATATTTTATTCTGTCAACTTGCTCTAAATTCCTATTTCCAATTTTTAAAGCATTATTTTTGCAATGTCTAAGTTTATTGTTCTTTGTGATCAGCATATATTTTGATTTTTCAGCATTTAGGCTTAATTTATTGTAATTTAACCAGTCATGTACATCCTGTAATTCTTTATTTAATGTTTCAATAATTTTGTTATAATCGTCAACCATCATAGTTATTAGCTTGTCATCGGCAAATAGATAAATATCACTTTGCTTAGTCACTCTAACAATGTCATTTATGTATATTAGGAATAGTACTGGACCAAGAACACTACCTTGAGGGACCCCAAATTCAACTTCTCTATTTTCAGAATTATTTATCCCATATTTCACCCTTTGCCATCTGTCTTTAAGGTAGCTTCGAAACCATTCTAATGCAACACCTTTGAATCCAAATTTCTCAAGTTTTCCCATTAGAATGTCTCTATTGACTGTCTCGAATGCCCTTGTTAAATCCAGAAATACCGCTAATACCATTTTACCATTGTCCAAGTTTTTCTTCCATTCAGAGACAATATTTTGTAGTGCTGTTTCACAGTTATGTCCGGTACGGAAGCCTGATTGATTGATTGCAAACAATTTGTTATTTTTTATATATTCCATTATTTGGTTGTATATAGTTGTCTCAAGAATTTTTTCTATAATTAGGAGCATGTTAATGGGTCTGAATTCTTCACATTTATTTGTACCTTTAATTTTTTGGATGGGTATAACAGTTGAAATTTTTAAATTATTGGGGACGATGCCTTCCAAAATAGAACTATTGATTATATGTAGAAGTGGATTTGCGATAGAATCAAAGCATTCTCTTACAAAACAAACATCAATGTCATCTGGACTACCCTTATTACTTAATGAAAATATGATATTCTTTAACCCATTTCTATCCATTAATTTGAAGTCAACAAATGCCCCATATGAGTCTTCATCAATCCAGTCATTAATGGGCAATGGGATATTATTAGCTAAGTTTGCTATACTATCGATAAAATATTTATTGAATTCATTAGCAATCCCATTATTATTTTCTATTTCTCTATTATTAAACAAGATTCCCGGAACTTCATTTTTCTCTCCCCCCCGCCCACTCCCCATCAGGGACTTTAGTGTTTTCCACATATTCACCTGATCATTTTTATTTTTGTCTATCATTTCTTCGAAATATCCTCTTTTTTTTCTTTGAGTAACTTAACTACTCCATTCCTACAAATTTTGTATTGTACCCAGTCTTGTTCGTTTCTGATTAGTTTAAATCTATTATAATAATAATTAGAAATATTTGATCTGTTATTTCTTATGAGTTCAAATACCAGATTTGACTTGATAAATTCGTTTTGTTCTAGTAGTAAGCAGGTCACTGAACAGACATAATTGATTTCCCTTTATGAATCAACAGCTCTGCTACCCCATGCAAAACAAAATAATTTCAATGAATTCACGGTAATTGATTGAGAATATTAAAGATACGTAGCTACACCATCCTCACTCTCAGCTAACCTTATGACATTGCTGTTTTAGCTAGGAATCTTGAAAATAAATATTTCATGTTTTCTGCTTTTTCGAGTACCATAATAGGTAAATCTAGATATCCTAATATTTTTATGTATAAAGAAATATTAAACATAGATTGAGACATCTCCCCAAACAATAAAATACTGATGAAAAAAATTTCGCGGTCCCCATCAAGTGGAATATCAAGGATTTTTTAAAATCCTATTCAACTTAATGGGTTTTGTCCTCCATTCGTGAGGTATGAGCCTAAATTCAATGAAGTATCTTAGAATGTGTATCTTATTTGTAAATTGTACTACAATAATAATTGTAATTAAATTCTTACAAATAAATACATTTGAATAAATATTATTATTAAATAATAATATCGACTTCCCGGTTAGAATTCCTTCATTCCTTGGCAACCTATGCTATAAGCCCACAAAGTCGCAATTAAGTACAGCAAACTAAAGTATTTAAAAATCTCTGTTTGAGAAAATATATTAATTTGAACTCAAAAACTTTGTATGGTCTCAGTTTCTTTATTCATATTTAATTCAATTATAATAACCAATAATAAAGTGTCTAATAATATTTATTCAATTAATAACTATAAAATTTGATAAGAAAAATGGAATCAATTCTAAAAAGTTAATTTTTTTTTTTATTTTAATAAAATTTCAAAAATTAATAATAATTAGAGCTCTATTCCATAAAAAGTATGGACGGATACTGAAAGGGTTTCACTAATGTGAATATATTTATTCAATTGTAAAATACCTAAATCAATTTATCCCTAACCAGTTTTCAAATCTCACAATGGGTGGTCTAATTCGAAATAATCTTCTACTTCAAATATGTTCCTATTTTTTAAATTATTATTTTAGACGCGATTCACTTTAGAATTTGTTTATACCTTTTGTGAAAAAGCATAAGTGGGTAAACATAGCCTACATTTGATATACAAATATTTACAGATATTAAATATGGATGAACTTATTATCAAAGTAGGTAATCAAATGGTTAGTGAATGACTGGACCAGTAATTGGTCAGATGTTTTAGATCCATGAGGGAACTTCTCCGACAGCTGAATCATTGCTTCTTGTGCCTGACTCATTTCTATTCTCATTTATCTTAAAGAATTAGCTATTGACACAAAAGCTATTTTTGTTAAACATAATACTTTACCATTTTTTAAATCGCTATTAAATCAAAGAGTGGCTATGTGTTGACCTGTATATTGTAATCTCTGACCAAGCAACACTTGAACGGATGTTTTCGTAAATTATAGAATATTTTAACCAGAAGGTTTTCAGAATCTGAAAAGATAATTTGTTTTTGTATATGTCTCAGTCTATTTGATAATGTAGGTGCTTTTTCTGAGAATATACTTTTAATTAGCCTGTATGAAATTTTTTTTCTTTTAGTAGTTTTTCTAGGGGGGGGGGGGGGTGTGTGCAAATTATTGAGAATCCCACGTTGTAGGCTATCTGCAAGGTCGTTCCGAAGTTATTTTCTCAGAAGCTAAGGAATAATAATATTCTGTTCTAATAACAAACGATGTATTTTATTATTACTAAACCTGCAATAAGGGGCCAGACTTGCCGAGTGGGTAGAGTCATTGTCTACGAATCAACAAGTGCAAGTCCGGCTGACTGCAAAAATTTGATCGGCTATATTCTGACCCCTACACCAATTTACACACACATAAACACATCTGTACATGTCAAAATAAAAATATTTACTTAGGATCTGACTAAGGCTTGCAAACCAGTTAAAACCGAAACAGATTAACCGGTTTTTTTGTTAAAATTTACCTAACCATAAAACCCGTGTTTTCTCGAAAAAATGAAAATCTAGGAAAATTCCAATTCGATGCTTCTTTCAATCTTTCAGGTATCTTGAATGCAAAAAATTGAGTATATATAATCTCTTTGAAAGCTTATATTTTACTTTTTTTACTATAAAATTATTTTATACGTGTTTTAACGATAGATTGAGAGTATGATTCTTATTCATGTGCTTTTATTTCGAAATTTTTTAAACATATTTCAACTCTATATAATTGACTTTGCATATAATTTTATTATTAGTATTAAAATAGTTAGCTTGTGTTAAGGAGAAGTAGACGCTATTGATAAAACTCGTGCTATACTTGATTAATAGAAAATTCTTTATTTCGTGTCTGAGCTTGTTTCAATGTGTCCAATGGATATGGACTTGAGTCGACATCCATGTATCCGGGATTAATATAAAAGTGCCCAAGCTTATATTTCGCACCCTTTTCTTTCTATACCAGAGTGAGACATTCTACCCCAATTACAATTATTACCTAAGGCGTTTTTGTGGCTAGTTCAACCCTCTCGCCCGCCTGTGTAAGACATCAAAGATTTTGATTTATCCCCCTACCCCTTAGTAATAACTTTTCGTAAGGAATGAAAATATTTACAAAACGACCGTTTAATTAAAAAATATGCTTTATTGTAATTTCACTACTTTTTTATTATTATATTAGTACATTTTCATTGATAAAGTAAATTACTTTTTGATAAAATTTATAAATATATATTATGTTTATAACTTAAATATAATACAAATCAACGCATTAATTATTTCTTCTGGAGAAATATGGGCCTGGCCGATTCTTTTTTCAGTGATTTCCCTGAATTTAGTTGTTTAAATTGATATTGATTTTTACTAAAAAAATAAAATAAGATCGGATTCTCTACTAATTAAAGAAAAATAATAATAAAATAATTTCTACAGATATTTATTTTTATTTCAAATTATTTATTTCTAGTAATGAAGCTGTTGAAGCTTTTATTTTTGTTATTAATTTTATATGAATTTGAATTTTTATTATTGTATTATTTATTCATGTGTAATAAATAATTATAATTAATTATGTATGATTTAACTAAAAATGCACATCTTATTTATTTATTGGCTAACTAGACAAAAACAAAATGAAAAGCTAAAAATTTATTTAATATTTATTTTTATCTCTTACTTACGATTAGACATACTTTTTCTTAGGGTAGGGCGCCATGGAAAAAATTTAATTGAAAAAAGACGCTGTGATTCAGAAAAGTTTGGGAACCCCTGCTATAATGGATCGAAAGCTTATTTGGTTTGTGAACTAAAAAGGGGATGAAATTTAATTATTGTAAGTAAACGATTAAATTAATTTCATTTACAATTTCGAATTTTACTTTCCTGTCTGTTAATATTAACGAAAATTTTATTTTATTTATTTTCTTAGAAAGACGGACAAGTAAGCGAAATAACTATTCAATATCCTGAAGAATGAGAGAAAAAGTCTCCGAACCGTCGGAATTTG
>JALMQS010000063.1:2822215-2862928 GCA_024734495.1 Forficula auricularia | reverse complement strand
ATGTAAGCAGCAAACAAAAGTCCCCCCCCCCCCCCCCCCCCCCCCCCCCCCCCCCCCCCCCCCCCCCCCCCCCCCCCCCCCCCCCCCCCCCCCCCCCCCCCCCCCCCCCCCCCCCCCCCCCCCCCCCCCCCCCCCCCCCCCCCCCCCCCCCCCCCCCCCCCCCCCCCCCCCCCCCCCCCCCCCCCCCCCCCCCCCCCCCCCCCCCCCCCCCCCCCCCCCCCCCCCCCCCCCCCCCCCCCCCCCCCCCCCCCCCCCCCCCCCCCCCCCCCCCCCCCCCCCCCCCCCCCCCCCCCCCCCCCCCCCCCCCCCCCCCCCCCCCCCCCCCCCCCCCCCCCCCCCCGCGCGCGCGTGTGTGTGTGCGCGCGCGCGCGCGCGCGCGCGCGCGCGCGCGCGCGCGCGCGCGCGCGCCCCCCCCCCCCCCCCCCCGCCCCCCCCCCCCCCCCCCCCCCCCCCCCCCCCCCCCCCCCCCCCCCCCCCCCCCCCCCCCCCCCCCCCCCCCCCCCCCCCCCCGCGCGCGCGCGCGCGCGCGCGCGCGCGCGCGCGCGCGCGCGCGCGCGCGCGCGCGCGCGCGCGCGCGCGTGGGGGGTGGCGCGCGCGTGTGTGTGTGTGTGCGCGCGCGCGCGCGCGCGCGCGCGCGCGCGTGCGGCGGGGGGGGGGGGGGGGGCGCGCGCGGGGGGGGGGGCGGGGGCGGGGGGGGGGTGCGTGCGCGCGCGCGCGCGCGCGCGCGCGCGCGCGCGCGCGCGCGCGCGCGCGCGCGCGCGCGCGCGCGCGCGCGTGGGGCGCGCGCGTGTGTGTGTGTGTGCTGCGCGCGCGCGCGTGTGTGCGCGCGCGCGCGCGCGCGCGCGCGCGCGCGCGCGCGCGCGTGTGTGTGTGCGCGCGCGCGCGCGCGCGCGCGCGTGTGCGCGCGCGCGCGGCGCGCGCGCGCGCGCGCGCGCGCGCGCGCGCGCGCGCGCGCGCGCGCGCGCGCGCGCGCGCGCGCGTGTGCGCGCGCGCGCGCGCGCGCGCGCGCGCGCGCGCGCGCGCGCGCGCAAGCGGGGGGGGGAGGATGCCACACACAGGGACGCCGCGTGTGGTGCGCGTGCATGTGTCTCTTTCACACACACAACGGGGGGGCGGTAGCAAGCGGGGGGGGGGGGGGGGGGGGGGGGGGCTCACGGTGTGTGTGTGTGTGGGCGCGCGCGCGCGCGCGCGCGGGGGGGGGCACAGCGCGCGCGGGGGGGGGCGCGCGCGCGCGCGCGCGCGCGCGCGCGCGCGCGCGCGCGCGCGCGCGTGCGGGGGGCGCGCGCGGGGGGGGGGGCGCGCGGCCGGCGGCGCGTGTGCCGGTGGCGCGGTGGTGGCGCGCGCGCGTGTGTGTGTGTGTGTGAACACGCGGCTCAGCAGTTACAAAGCCACAAAGCTGGGGCTGGGTGCAGACCCACGCGGTGCGCGTGTGTCATGTGTGGGGGGGGGGGAAGGTGTGTGTGTGGGCGGGGGCCAAAATCATGTGCCAAATATTGAATGTATCTACCCCAAAGTTATTTGGGCATAAAGGTGGGGAGGATGAAGAGGAAGTTAAATAAAAGAAACCATGATACATGAAGAAGAAATGTATAAATAAACACAAGTTTGGGGAAAGAAACTAAATTAAATGAGTTGTTTTAAATTTTGGTGTTAGTTTACAGTGAATATGTTTTTGTATAGTAAATATAGTGGAAGACAGGACTGAACAAAGTTGATTAAATGCAGTTAATACCAATAACTGACTGGGATACACCTGACAGAAGGTGAGCACAGTAGAAGAAGGTGGACTATTGATTAAACAAGATTGACAGAAAATCTCATTCTCAAATGACAGCTGAACAAGAGTAGGATCCAGCTGAACCAATTGAAGGACATAGCTAAAATGTTTGGGGCTTCTGCAACTCTTTCTCTTCAAAGAGAGAAGGCATCTAATCATTACAACATGCGGCCAGCTCAACTCTCCGTCCGCGGTGGGAAGATCAGAGATGGCCTTGATTTGATCCCCAACTCTAGTACTGGGACAGTGTGGTCAGAAACAACAAAAATAATGGTGACAGTTACTGGAACACATTTTTTAGCTAACATATTAGCACATTTCACTGGATGCAATCACTCTTTGACAAAGTCCTGAAATACAGGCTTATACAATTTCAAGTATAATACAAATCAACGCATTAATTATTTCTTCTGGAGAAATATGGGCCTAGCCGATTCTTTTTTCAGTGATTTCCTGAATTTAGTTGTTTAAATTGATATTGATTTTTACTAAAAAAATAAAATAAGATCGGATTCTCTACGCCCTTACTAATTAAAGAAAAATAATAATAAAATAATTTCTACAGATATTTATTTTTATTTCAAATTATTTATTTCTAGTAATGAAGCTGTTGAAGCTTTTATTTTTGTTATTAATTTTATATGAATTTGAATTTTTATTATTGTATTATTTATTCATGTGTAATAAATAATTATAATTAATTATGTATGATTTAACTAAAAATGCACATCTTATTTATTTATTGGCTAACTAGACAAAAACAAAATGAGAAGCTAAAAATTTATTTATTATTTATTTTTATATCTTACTTACGATTAGACATACTTTTTCTTAGGGTAGGGCGCCATTGAAAAATTTTAATTGAAAAAAGGCGCCGCGACTTGGAAAAGTTTGGGAACCCCTGCTATAATGGATCGAAAGCTTATTTGGTTTGTGAACTAAAAGGGGATGAAATTTAATTATTGTAAGTAAACGATTAAATTAATTTCATTTACAATTTCGAATTTTACTTTCCTGTCTGATTAACGAAAATTTTATTTTATTTATTTTCTTAGAAAAGACGGACAAGTAAGCGAAATAACTATTCAATATCCTGAAGAATGAGAGAAAAAGTCTCCGAACCGTCGGAATTTGAATAAAATTTAAATAATTTATGGACTGCCTTTCATTATAACCTACTTATTAACGAAAATGTTTTATAAATATTAATATGATTTGTTAAATATAACATCGTTTGGGTATGTGCGTGAAAATATATTCCTGATATAATTATATATTTTATTTTTTAATTATATGAAAAATTAAGCATTCATTTTTTGAGCTCTTAGCCATAATTTTATTAAACCACAAGCCAGGAATGTACTCAAATTTTTACGACACCAAAGTACCTATAAACAAAAAAAAAAAAAACAATTTTTCTAAAATTATGTTGGTAATTATTGATATAAAAATATTGGAATAAAAGCTATTTTTTTAACCGACTTCAAAAAAGGAGGAGGTTCTCTATTCGACTGAATTTTTTTGTCTTTGTGTCTATGTTACCTCATATCTCCGACAATTGTGAACCGATTTTGATGATTTTTTTGCATTGGGTTCAGTCTAGCTTCCCATTGATCCCATTTTTTTTTTATTGGTATTTGACCTTTTTTGATATGTTTGTTCAGGCATAACTTCTTTGTTTATGAACCGATTTTAATGATTCTTTTTTCATTGGAAAGAGGGTACCTTAGGGGCGGTCCCTTGTTAATTTAGTCAAGTTCTGATGATATCATCAATGACGAAATAACGTAAATCTCCAATTCCTATGACCAAATAATCGAAATTATAATAAATAAAATATTTTATAAAAAAATCTTAAAAATTCATTTAAAACCCTCAAACGTTTCGAGAGGGGCTGCATCTTTACTGGTGCACCTCTTCTTGCATTCGATTGCATTAAAAAAAGAGAGAGAATTTCTATATTTATGAATTGAATTTTATTATCATTTTCTGATTCATTCGCCCGACCCTTTCTCTTACGAGATGCATGCAAGGTATTATATTAAGTCAACTATTAATAACAATCACTAAAAAGAAAAAATAAAAATAATTTTTATAAAAAATAAAAAATAAAACCGACTTCAAAAAAATTAAATGCAACAAATAAAATAATAATAACTTAAAAATAAAATAAAATACACTAAAAGGTATAAAATAATTATCTTATTTAGTTACAACTAAGCGACGAAATATTAACATGAAATTACTTTTTGAAGTAGGTGCCAAACATATATATTATATGAATTGCAATCGACGGATCTTACTTAGTACGTTTAGAGGGTACGCTCGCTTATAGGTATAGTTTGTTTGGCACCGACTTCAAAAAGTAATTTCATGTTAATATTTCGTCGTTTAGTTGTAACTAAATAAGATAATTATTTTATACCTTTTAGTGTATTTTATTTTATTTTTAAGTTATTATTAAAGGAGACAATAAAAGAGTGTGTCTTCTGCTGGAATTATAAATTTTATTTATTTATAACGAGACTATAGTTTTCGAGGGCTTTGCCCTCTTCATCAGTCTATTACAATTGATTCACAGGAATTAATTTATATATTCATAAATTAATTCCTGTGAATCAATTGTAATAGACTGATAAAGAGGGCAAAGCCCTCGAAACTATAGTCTCGTTATAAATAAATAAAATTTATAATTCCAGCAGAAGACACACTCTTTTATTGTCTCCTTCAATATATAAAAATTCTGCTACTCTCGGCAAAAACTTTCAATTTAAGTTATTATTATTTTTTATTATTTTTTATAAAAATTATTAATAATACAATTTTCAACGTTAATTTACCTAGTTTTACATTTAGTGTTAATCAGAGAGTTTTCGAGCGGGGGGGGGGAAGCTTGCGGGGGCCCTTTTTAATGTATAGTCCCCGCCCCTTGAATATAAAATATATATAAAATAAATAGTTTAATATAAAGTATGAGCATGAGTTCTACTCCGAGCTTAAGTGTGAGTGAGAGGGTAAGAGAACTTATATCTCGCTCTCTTTCTCTGATGTCTTCAGAAGCGGTGTGTATTAGATATATATTTCTGATATTATATTATTTTATTCTCTAATAGGTGCATAGGGCTATGAAGTCACACCTTCAGATACAAGTCTGGACACTTTGAAGCGCCTCAAGCGCCGGACAACCACGCACGTACAGTCACTAGCGTCATCATATAATTACTCCGTCCAGTTATGTTAATGAATTTTTAATCATGAGTTTCCTACATTTGATTCATTCGTGAATCGAATGCAGGTGATTTTTGTCAGATATTAAGTAATAATATTATCTGAATTTATATATTTCTGTGTAAGAAATAATGAATTTTTAAATATTTTAAATATTTTTCCACATGTTAACAGACTGAGCGCGCTGGACTGGGGGATTGAAGTATATAACCTCTCAGATTACAAATTCACTAGGTGATCTACATCCGTGTTTGGTAAAAAGCATCATGCGGGCTAATCGCGATATGATGCTGGATCATATCTTTTTCATTTCTCTTGGTCCAGATTTAAGATTTAGCTGACTCTAATAGCCTCAACCAGCAATAGTCTAGCGCAGTGTTTCTCAAACTTTTTCGAATGTGGAACCCTTTTCCGTTTGGAAGGTAAGCGTGGAACCCGACAATCTCAATATTCGTGTTAAAGCGTTGTTATGAAAACATTTTTTTTTTTTACTTTCAATTATCGTTAGTAAATGGAGGGAATTAATGAAAACCTACTTTTTTTATGTCTTATATTTTTTTATTTATTACATATAGTCCTCTCATCTATATTAAACAGTAATTAAATCAAAACTTCCGTAAGCTAAAGAAAAAGGCTGAGTCTTTATGAAGTTTATTGTCTTAAAAACGCCATCGCGGAACCCTTGGCAAGTTTTCATGGAACCCTATGGTTCCGCGGAACACACTTTGAGAAACACTGGTCTAGCGATATAAAATATAGTATCTGGAGGCACCGAGCGATGCTCGGTAACTTCTTCCTTCGGTTAAAATGTTTATTTTAATATTATTTTTAATTTAAAATTCTGATAAAAAGGTCGATTTTTATTTGAAAGCCGTTTTAAAATTAAAAAAAACGAAACCTCTCCCTACCCCGGATCCCCCACCACTGCACCTCACCTTCTGCACCCCCACATCCACCACATCCACCCCCGCTCCGCATCAAGATCGCTTTCTCATCCTCAAAACTTGTTAATAGATTTGTTTCATCAAAATCGTTAGAGCCGTTAAAAAAAAAAATACAAATATATATATATACCTGGAAGACCGAGGCTTAGTTATTGCTTATTTGAACAGCCAATTATTTTGTTTTGATTCAACCACATGATTCATTTTTATTCATCCAATTGTTAATAAATAAAACCTATCAAAATGAGTTATTTTTTCAGAAAATTGAGATCTGCTTATACGAAAGATATTTTTAAATAAATTCTTGATTATTTTTTATTCTATTAAATAAATAAGGTTCTTTATAAAAACAATTATAAAACGTTTATTAATAATCTTAACGTTTAGGGAGAACAACACACCACAATCACAATAGTTCTTCAAGGCCTTTGAGAACAATGAATTAAGCCAGCCCATTGTCTGTCTGGGTACAAAATTAAAAGAGTAACCTTTTTTAAACCCCTAAGAAACAATACTAGCAAAAAGTTATATATAATATATATCTATATATATAAAATAGAAAAGTATGTGGAAACGATCTGATTGGCCAGTGCATAGCCAATGCCAAAGCGTTAAATTATTAGAACGATTCTGATTGGTCAGATAGTGATCGTGCTTAGGCAATGTGTTAAATAAATCTTTCCTTATTCTTCCTTATTTTTGAATCAATTTCATTCAGCACATTCTTTCGATACTTACAGTAAGATTTTAAATTTCAATTATTAAATTGGTATGAACGAGACGCTCCCCGCCAGGGGCTAGGTGACGCCGGGCCGAAGGCCCGGTCGTCAGCTAGTATATATATATATATAATTCTATATATATGTATATAGAACAGAAAAAAGGATTTATAATTCATAAGTCCAAAACTTTTTGCTTTTTATGTACCACTTCTAACCAATCCTGTGCTCGTTTGTAATCGGTGTCGGAGCAAACGTGACTTCAAAGGGTCCTCAGGTAAAGACTACGGAACCCATAACCTCAACCTAAGTCAGAAATTGTAGTATTCATTTAGGTTGAAAGTTAGCAATTGACGGTTTTCCAAAAAGTACATGGGGTTTGGACCAGAGGCTAAAAAGTGCCATTTTTTCAATGTGTGCGTGGGGATGGATGGATGGATATGCTATATATATGTTCCATTTTTTCGTCCACGATTTTTTTCACACCGTTGAACTGATTGAAATGAAATTGAAAACCTACCATTATTTTAACAAAGTGAAGCGCTGATTAGTTTTTGGTAAGCCCGACAAACATTAGTACTTTATTCAGTACGTACTTTTTTAATTTTTTCTAAATATCTTGAAAATAACTTAACCAATTTTGATGACATTTAATATCCTAATTAAGTACCTTGTGGATCACAAAAAATGTCAAATAAAGTTTTTAGTAAAATTATATTTTAAAGTACTTTTCCCTAGAGTAAGATACTTAGTACTTTTTTAAATTCTTTAAAATTTATCCATTCGATCGGCTTAATATAATTCATTCAACCTTGCTTAAGTAAGAATATATAGGCTTCTCTCTGTGAAATGCTAAAAATTTGGGAGGAAATTTTATAAGTAACCATAGCAACTGAGTTGTTTTTTTATCCGTTACCTTTGCTGAAGACAGAGGAATCGACTTAAAATAAAAAATAACCATCGATTCCAATCTAATAATTGAAGAATAACCATTCTACATTGGATTTTTGACATTATCATTTCAGGGATGATTACAATACTTGACCAAAACCCTGAATGGTTAAGTAAAAAAAAAAAATACGATGAATTTTCCCTGCGATGAATCTTTCGCGATTAATTTGAGCTAAACTGTAATTATATTTAAAAAAAAATTAAATACATTTTAAATAAACTAAAAAACACCCTTCTAAAAAGTACAAAATAATGTAATACTTAATCAAAACACTTTTCGGAGCTGCAGAGGTTGCTTAATTCCTAGGCGTCGGAAACGTCTAAGCGTGCCTTGCATTGAATTTCAGCCTGCAGGATAGGCAGCCGAGAGGGAAGGATATCCAAGTGGGAAGAGCTATTCGAAATATATGCAGGCCAAAGTAATGGTTCAACAAATTTGAAACTCTGTAGATTTTATCATCATAATAGTAGCTATTGTTAAGGATTTTTACAGATTTTTAGCTATTACAATTTTGGAGTAACAGCTAGATAAAATACTGCTATATCTTAGCGTTAGTCAGATATAGACACCAAAATTATAATAGCTAAAAATCTGCAAAAATTTAGAGGGAGACAAGACGTGCGTAGACCAGCAGAGCCATGCATCTATTAAAAAATTGATTAAATTAAATAATTAATTGACCGTATTTTCTTATATGAAAGAACATCTTGATATACATAGTCAAAAGTGTGGCCCTTATTTTAGGTATTTTCGAATTTTTATGCTTCCAGAGGCTCATATGGTTCAAAACAAAAAATATCCCCCAAGTTTCAAGTCTCTATCTCAATTTTAACCTCTTCCGAAGAGCAAGTTTCCCATTCAAATAACATGGGGTTTTTGACATTGAACGATCATTTTTTTATTCCGGCCAAAGTAATGATTTAAAAAATTTGAAACCCTGTAAACATTATTCTTATAATAGTAGCTATCCCTCAGGATTTTTACAGATTTTTAGCTCTTATAATCTTGGAGTAACAGCTAGATAAAATACTGCTATATGTTAGCGTTAGTAAGATATAGACACCAAAATTATAATAGCCAAAAATCTGCAAAAATTCTGAAGGATAGCTACTATGTTTACAAGGTTTCAAATTTTTTAAATCATTACTTTGGCTGGGATAAAAAATTGATCGTTCAATGTCAAAAACCCCATGTTATTTAGATGGGACAGGTTAAAATTGAGATAGAGGGTTGAAACTTGGGGGATATTTTTTTAACCGACTTCAAAAAAAGGAGGAGGTTCTCCATTCGACTGATTTTTTTTTCTTTTAATGATAATGATGAGAGAAGGAGTTACACCAAAAAGGTGCAACCCCTAAAGGCCTGGGTTGGCCCCTCCATCGTGAAAAGAAGAAGAAAGAATTAATGGGTTGGGCGGGAGTTGAAGGTATCTGTGGATACGGGTCTTAAATAGCTGAAGGTTATAAGTCGCGGGAAAGATGGTGGCAGGGAGCGAGTTCCAGTCTCTGGAGGTCATAGGGATAAAAGAGTTGGCGAAAGCGCTTGTTCGACTTTTATCCAATTTGACAGCGAAGGGGTGCTGAGCGTTAGAAAACCGCGTGTTTCTCGTAAAGAGGGCATTAGGGGGGTTAATTGATTTCAGCTCGACTGAACAGACACCGTGATAATATCTGTAGAACAGGGAAAGGGCAGAAACGGTTCTTTGGTGAGCTAGGGAGTCGAGTGAGTTGGTTAGAGCCGGGTCTCCTATTAGTTTAATTGCTCGCTTCTGAATTGCATCCAGTGTAGCTATGTTTACCTCATATCTCCGCCAATTGTGAACCGATTTTGAAAAAAAAATTGCATTGGGTCCAGTCTACCTTCCGATTGGTCCCTTTTTTTCATAGGTATTAGACCTTTTTTGTTAGGTTTGTTCAGGACTAACTTCTTTGTTTATGAACCGATTTCGATGATTCTTTTTTATTGGAAAGGGGGTATCTTAGGGATGGTGCAATATTAATTTGGTCAAGTTCTGATGATAGGATCACTATTAATAACATCACTAAAAAGAGAAAAATAAAAATAATTTTTAAGAAAAAAATAAAACCGACTTCAAAAAAATTAAATGCAACAAATAAAATACACTAAAAGGTATAAAATAATTATTATCTTATTTAATTACAACTAAACTACGAAATATTAACATGAAATTAATTTTTTAAGTCGATGGCAAACATATACCTTTTATGAATCGCACTCGACGGATCTTATTTAGTACGTTTGGTGGGTACGCTCGCTTATAGGTATAGTTTGTTTGGCACCGACTTCAAAAAGTAATTTCATGTTAATATTTCGTAGTTTAGTTGTAACTAAATAAGATAATAATTATTTTTTACCTTTTAGTGTATTTTATTTGTTGCATTTAATTTTTTTGAAATCGGTTTTATTTTTTTCTTAAAAATTATTTTTTTATATATTTCGAACCATTTGAGCCTCTGGGAGCATAAAAATTCGAAAATAAGGGCCACCCAATTGACTATTTACGTATATCAAGATAAGAATAAGAAAAGTGAGGTCAATTAATTATTTAATTTAATCTATTTTTTAAGGGATGCATGGCTCTGCTGGTCTACACCCGTCTTGTCTCCCTCCCCTCCTGGCCAGCCCTTCGCCCATGGGCAGATGTGCACGCAGGGTTGCCAATTTAGCGGTTTTCCCGCTAGATCTGGCTATTTTTTACTTCATCTAGCTAGAAGAAATCTCATCTGGCGGCTAGCGGGAAATCTGGCTATTTTCAAACATTTCTGGCGGGATTTCTGGCGTTTTTTACAAATCAAGTTAAATTCATTTTTTAAGCAAAATTCCTCTATTTACAATACATTTTCAACATTAACAAAATTACTGTTGACAGCTGGCACTCTGTCGTATCTTTTTTTCTACTCTCTTGTGTTATATTTTGAAATTTAAATTTAGCGCGCGCTCTTTATTTTAGTTTAACATAGAATCCCCTAAACGACTAATCTAGGGGATTTAGTTAGTCGTTGTTCTATTTAGTATTTTAAATTTTAAAAAGTTTCTAAAGAAAATTTCTTCACCTTATTTAAAATGTTTCACAAAAACTTGCACCATTCTCCTTTAACAAAATTATAATTTATAATGTATAACCCAGGGAAGGAATTTAAATATATATTATAAAAATACCTAAAATATGGTTTTTAAAGTAGATATAATTGTAAGAGAAAGTTAAAACGATTAATTGTTCACTTATTTGTTCTTGAATCTTTTATATTTAGTAAAAATTTTGCTGAATTAATATTTGGAACTCGAAAAATACAACACATACACTATATATAAATTAAAGTAGCGTGTTCCATACCATTTTTTAATTTCTTCTATGAGCCAGGTAGATTTAGCCAACGTGACTGCTTTTTGTGCTGATCTGGAGGTAGACTTGCATTTTAGGTTGATAAATTGAGGAGTAAGTTGAAGTTTTTTACAGGTAGTGAGAAACCACAGGTGGCTGTTGCATCGTTCAAGTTTTATTAGAATTCTTCTGTAGAACACCACAATCTCTACTAATTACATACACTATAAGTGCGTCTATTACCCTACTTTGACAGTCAAAAAAAATATAAAATATATACTGTCTAATCCAAAACATAGACATTAAATAAAAAATATAAAGTAAATAAAACCTGTTTTTTTATCACTCTTAATAATAAAAGACTGTCTTAATTATATTAAAAAAAAAAAGTTTCTAAAAAGTAACAAAATAATCTAATACTTAATCAAAATGTGTGGGGCGCAGAATATATAGTCTTTTCAATTCTGACTGGCTTATAGGCTGAGTAAAAGCAAAAAAAAAAAAATTCAACACACGCGATACTGCGATCCCATGAAAAATAATATTTATAATTAAAAAAGACTGATGATGATCGAAACTATAGTCTCAAACAAATAAATAATATATATATATATATGTTCAGTGAGGTTGCCGCGGATAGGTTCTATGTCATTAGAGGTTTTTCGGGTTTCTCCGCGTGGGTTAAACATTTTTAAACATTTTTATATAATAATTAAAATTTGCCAAAATTTGCGAGGTTTTTGTGAAACTCTCCTCCCAATTTTACCCAATTTTTTATTATTATATTTGTTCTTGATTGTTTTGTTTTAAAAATTTGTATTTTTTAATATTTGATTCAATGTTGTGAAACTCGGCATTCAGAGTATTTTTTCTTTGATAATAATATAAGTTTTTTCAAGGGTAATATTTTGAAGTGGCAGGCGCCATGCCTTTAATATTTAGAACGTGTTTTTGGACAATAGAATGGTGGGAATTCCACTTTTGGACCTCAATAAAAATTAAGTCGTTTATCATTTTTTGTGTCAAGTCCTGCTTCTCTTGTCAAGAAAGGTGCACACATCTGTCATAACAAAATAAATAATATTTTCTTTTGGCATATTTTTATACTTTATTATAAAACCGGGTTTTGGAATTTTATCGGGTTTTTGCAAGCCCTAGTAGTCCTTAGTTAATTACTCAGTCAGCTGGTCCTTTCGGAAATTCAACGAATTTATAGTTTCCAGGTGACGTTGAACGTTCTGAAGATTTCCATTTTGAAATATGGCTAAACCCCAATACAAACAAAACTTTAGAGAGCAATGGAAGAACAAACCTTTACTCAAAGATTGGCTTGTATCAGCTGAAAGTACATTTGGTAGAGTCGCTAAATGTAAATTTTGTATTTGTCTTCTGAATAATAAAATCTCAGATTTAAAAAGTCATGCTGAAACAAGGAAGCATCTATGGTGACCGAAACTGTATAGTTATCAAATAAATAATTCTAATAGTTATTAAAATTATTGTTTTATTATATTTGTGACAAAACCAACCCTTCAATTTAATGAAAAATTTAAATCAAGTCACTTAAGTTCTGGAAGAAAATTAATAAATATTAAATTAAATTAAATTTTTTAGTAGATATCCTATTTATTTCTTGTATATATTATTGTAAACGTTTTTAAGATTGTTTTTTAATAGATTTCTATTTTTTAATTATAAAACAATCAATAAGTAAATATTTTTTCTTTTTTATATTATTGTATATTTATATTTTAAATAAAAGAACTAGTAAAAGCTGCACGACTCTTTAATGAAACTTTGTTAAATATAAATAAATTCCAGCTATAAAATTTCCTGGAATTCTATATTTAATAATATAAATTAATAATATGCACTATGTAAATTTGTTTTTCTAATTAAAAATATTTTGTATTGCAGTTTTCTAATTTATTAATAATTTTTTTTTAAATACAATATTATTTTTATTCATCATCGAGTATTATTATTATTATTATTAAAGCTAAAAAAGTTTATTTAGTAAAAAAAATTGTGATAAGTAAATTTAAATCACATAAAAAAAATATTCTCACTGCATTTCTTGTGGAGGCAATTTTTCACTTTTTGAGCCTACCGCTAGATGGCGCTAGGATCGGAAATCTAGCGGTTTCTGGCTATTTTGGAAGACCGATCTAGCGGTTTTATAAATCAAATCGTTGGCAACACTGTGTGCACGTGACGAAGCCAAAGAGTCAGGTCACCATCTCAAATATGGCAGCTGAATATATTTTCATCCTTAGGTGGCTCAAAAAATTGAAAAGCCATCAAATACTAAGGTACTATTCCTCCTACCTACTGAATCAATTATCTTAGCATCCTAAAAGATTTAGATTGATTATATTACTTTTTTATTCCGGTACGCTTAGCAAACAAATACAAAAAAAATAATTTTTAAGAAAAAAATAAAAACCGACTTCAAAAAATTAAATGCAAGAAATAAAATACACTAAAAGGTATAAAATAATTATTATCTTATTTAGTTATAACTAAACGACGAAATATTAACATGAAATTACTTTTTGAAGTCGGTACCAAACAAACTATACCTATAAGCGAGCGTACCCGCCAAACGTACTAAGTAAGATCCGTCGAGTGCGATTCATAAAAGGTATATGTTTGGCACTCAAGCTTGAGTTGTTTACCAAAAAAGAATTTAGTCTTTTTGATTTTAAGTCGATTCTTCCACGTTTTCAGTAGAGGTTGCCATTAATAGTCAAAACATCAAAAATGAAATGCAATAAGGTTATTCCTCTAGTATTAGATAAGAATAGATCGTTATTTTTGATTTTAAGTCGATTCCTCCTGTCTTCAGCAATGGTTACCAATAATAATCGAAGCGTCAAAAATCTAATGTAGAATTATTATTCCTCAAGTAATAGATGAGAATCAATCGCTATTTTTGATTTTAACTTGATTTCTCTATGTCTTCAACAATGGTTACC
Source organism: Forficula auricularia (assembly GCA_024734495.1). Classification (NCBI taxonomy): domain Eukaryota; kingdom Metazoa; phylum Arthropoda; class Insecta; order Dermaptera; family Forficulidae; genus Forficula; species Forficula auricularia. Next base: position 2,848,987 of record JALMQS010000063.1, on the reverse strand, counting down.
AATAAAAACCGAAACGTCAAAAATCCAATATAGAATGGTTATTCCTCAAGTACTAGATGAGAATCAATAGCTATTTTTGATTTTAAGTCGATTCCTCCATGTCGTCAGCAATGGTAACGGATAAGAAAACAACCCGGTTGCTATGGTTACTTATAAAATTTCCTCCCAAATTTTTACCATTTCACAGCGAGAAGCCTAACCATTCTTACTTAAGTTAGGTTAAATGAGCTATATTAAAACGATCAAATGAATAAATTTTAAAGAATTTAAAATTAAAAAAAGTACTATTTTAGTATAGAGTAAAGTACTTTAAAATATGATTTTACTAAAAACTTTATTTAACCTTTTTTGTGGTCCCCAAGGTACTTAATTAGGATATTAAATTTCATCAAAATTGGTTAAGTCATTTTCAAGATATTTAGAAAAAACTAAAAAAGTACTGAAATAAAGTACTAATGTTTGTGGACCGATATGTACCAAAAACTAATCAGCGCTTCATTTTGTTAAACTAATGGTAGGTTTTCAATTTCATTTCAATCAGCGCAAAGGTGTGGAAAAAATCGTGGACGAAAAAAACGATAACACACATACATACATACATACATACATACATACATCCATCCCCACGCACTTCCAAAAAAAAATGGCACTTTTTGGCCTCTCGACGAGATTCCAGGTAATTTTTGGCAAAACCGTCACGTGCTAAAATTCAATCTCATTGAATACTTCAATTTGTGACCTTAATTGAGTCTATGGGTTCCGTAGTCTTTACCTGAGGACCCTTTGAAGTCGCGCTTGCCGCGAGAACGATTCCAATACACTCTCCCATGCTTCGCATTGGATAAAGTAGAAAGAACCATCGAAATCGGTTCATAAACAAAGAGGTTAGGTCTAAACAAACCTAATAAAAAAGGTCTAATACCTATGAAAAAAAGGAAAAAAAAATGGGATCAATCGGAAGCTAGACTGGACCCAATGCAAAAAAAATTTTCAAAATCGGTTGACAATTGGCTGAGATATGAGGTAACATAGGCACAAAAAAAAAAAAAAATTCAGTCGAATAGAGAACCTCCTCCTTTTTTGAAGTCGGTTAATGATTCAATCTTATTATAGAATGCTCACGAACTGTTGATGCTAATCAGCTGAAATTTGGTAAAACAGTTTATATTAATATTTTTGCTAAGGTTTAGCTTTCTAGCTTTAAAAATTAGAAATTAACTAAAATATGCAAATTCTTGAAAAAATCTTCAATTCTAACTTAGTTAATTTTTAGATAAGCTAGAATAATTATATCACAATGTATCTTTTGATTTAATACGATATAATAAAATAATCTTAACTCATATTTCAAAATTAGTGAACTGAAGATCTATTATACACGCAATGAGATCTGAGATTTTATCAATTGATTTCTAGATTATTCATCAAATAACTTTACAAATATTGAAGGGGACAATAAAATAGTGTGTCTTCTGCTGAAATTATAAATTTTTAATTTATTTATAACGAGACTATAGCAGAAGACACACACTCTTTTATTGTCTCCTTCAATTTATAATAATTCTGCTACTCTCGGCAAAAAGAAACCTTCACTTTACAAATAATGATTTTTCTTCCTAATAGTGTTGTGAGGAGAATACTTTGTAAATATTTTTAATGTTCATTTGTTAGTTCATATTCAATTTCCCAGGGCTAATAAGCCATTCTCCGATGCATGTATTAACTTGTTTAGCGTGGTGAATTTAGGAGCGCCCATAACTATCCGAGCACCCTATGCATTTTTCCTTTGGCCGAGGGAGATTTGCAACAACTGTGTTTTCGGGGATTTCTTTTTTTTTTTTATTAATACTTTATCGAATTAATTTAGATGAAATTATCTTTTTAATATCATATTATTTCCCTTTCGATAAATTCATTTCACATATGTATTTAGTCAAAGCGAATAAATTTATTTATTTTAATTTTCCTATTTCATGAGTAGATACATATCTATATGTAGGGGATGTGATTTCTGACAACTTTTGTTTAAAAAAATTTCGTCAAAAAACCACCCAAAGGGGGGGGGGGGCGAAAAAATGTAAATTCTTCCCCTTGGAACAAACTCAACCAAATTTTGTATACATAATCTCTGGACCTCTAGAGAGCTAGAAATGCAAAAACTAACCACCTAAAATGGGGGGGGGTCCAAAAATGAAAATTCTTTCTCTTGGGCCAAACTCAACCAAATTTTGTATACATAATCTGTGGGTCACTAGAAGGCTAGAAATGCAAAAAACTGGGTGCGGGGGTGGAGTGAAGGAGTGAGGCGGAGTAGGGTGGGGGTGCAGGGGGTGGAGGGGTCCAGGGGGCATAGCGGGGGTGAGGTCCAGCGAGCTAGGCGGGGGTGTGGTGCGCAGGGTTAGAGGGCGCGGGGTGGGGTCCGGGATGGATGGGGTGCTGGGTCCGAGGTGGGTGGAGTGCACCCGCACTCGGGTGGTGGTGTGGAGGTGAGGGTTGGGAACGGGTGCATGGTGCGGGGGTGGGTGTGCTGGAGGGGTTTTGGGGGCGGGGGTTAGGGCGAAGGGAATAGTGGGTTATGGTGCGGAATGGAGTGTTGGGGTGGTGGTGTGGGGGCGGGAGTTGGTCATGGTGCGGGGGTGGGAGTGCTGGGTGGGTTTCGGGGGGGGGGGGTCCAGGGGCGTGCCCCCTGGCTAGCAAGAGGGCCGCCGAAAGCGGGCCTTGCAGCTAGTAGTGAATAAAATTAGTTCGAATAAATATATTTCATTTAAAAGATTTTGTTTTGCCGAGAGTAGCAGAGTTGTTGATTCATAAACAGAAATCATTGAGGTTCTCCTCTGCTTGTTGCATATACGAGCCGTTTATTTTGAAAGTGTCGTAAGTCTATTGTTTGTTATTTCGAGATATTTGTATTTATATTTTTATAAATAATATATTTTCGATGCTTTTATTTTGACGAATTCATGAGGATATTGTACTCCATTACCTGAGATATTATAAATATGAAAAGAAGAAATCTATGTCTAATTGAAACTGACATTAACTCATTTTTTTCAAAATGGACTTAAGCCACTTTCAAAATAAACAGCTCATATATATATTTATACCAATACTATAGGTATATAGGTATAATAATAAAAAAATAAACTGATGTGGCCATCCACATGACTTTACCATACACCTGGCCACTCTCTTATATTTAATATTGAATTAAAATAATTTATAATTATTTACGAAAGAACCCCCCCCTCCTCTTAATTTCGGGCCCATTAGCAATTAATAATATCTCCTTTTAATTATGAGACTATTTGATTAGAAATATCACCTTTCTTAGATTTTTGTTTTAAAATATTTTTGACCGCCCCCCAGGCTCAATTTCACCTAGTGAGTCAATTTCATAAGGTCGTCGTATAGGGTTCATGTGCAAAATTTCGTCTTCCATTATAGGCTCTAAGACTTATATTGATAGTTCTAATTTTTTTGAACCACCCTCCAATTTTGCACCCCCCCCCAAAAAAAATAACTCTTTTTTATTATAGGTTCATTTTATGGTATATTTCATTTTTCTCATTTTTACCCCCCCCCCCCCTTAATTTTTGGTTCGATTTCAACCAAAATCTAATCTAGCTCTTAATCTCAATGCACCTTTTTTTTTTATTTATTTATTGGCATCGGGTAAAAACCCATTTTGCCAGCCAATATATTCTCAATGCACCTAAACTTCCTATGACATTTCGTTTTGATATTCACACTATTTTTTGAGCTAGTGCTTCCACAAAAATTTGCTAACGCACGTAGTAACTAGCATACTAACAGACATTTTGACAAAAGAAATTTGGACTTTGATGTTGTCATTTTAACACTTTTGATGAACAGAAAGCCCGAAAAAAGAATTTTAATTATTAAAATTTTGACTAAAAATAAAATTGTTTTTTCAATCCTTTAAATTAAAAGTTACTAGAAAATCAACGAACAATGCAGCAATAATTATAATAGCTTTTGTACTTACTTTACGATTTATTAAAAGAAACTTCAACGTTGGTTTAGCTACTTTACATTGACTCCCTCAATGGGAGGGCCCCAAGGGTTGCATATCATCGCCTTAGATAGTAAACCTCCTAACTCACAAAAAGGACATTTTACAGGGGAGAGAAAAAACAAACAAAATTTAATATTCTTATGGAAAAAAATATTTTTCACATTTTTTTTCTACAACTTACGATCGAAATTTTAAGTAGCAGTTTTACTTGCACGATGCTGCATCTCTTTTTCTTTTGAACGGTATTAATATATCATAAATGATAAAAAATGGAGTTAGCAGTTTTACACTCTAAGCCGACGATATATTTATAATACAGTACTTGAATTTAAAAGACAAATAGGGTGGATGCAAGAAAGGAAGAAAAACAAAAGAAAATATTTAAAAGTTGAAAACTCTTTTGTAAATAATTACCATAGTCCAAATAATTTGACAATAAAAAATTCGTGTGGTCAGATTGAGCATCTGGAAGATTTTTTTCTTGGTTAGATCACCCATAGGAAATTAATAAATTAACTCTATTTTGAAATAATTTAAATATAATATCAAATGGAGTTGAAAATCATATTAGTCAGAATTTGTAAAGACCAATATTATTCATTTTTTTATAATGACACTGATACAAGAAGAAGTTGCACCGAAAAGGTTCAACCTCTTAAGTCCGCGGTGGACCCTTGTATCTTGGAAATAAGAAGAGATTTAGGGATTGGGTAGGAGTTGAAGGTGTTCGTGGATGCGTGTCTTGAAAGATTGATGGTTTTAAGTTGCTGGGAAGACGGTCGGACGAAGAGAGTTCCAGTCTCTAGATGACATAGGGATAAACGAGTTGGCAAATGCCTTTGTTCAGTTAGTATCCAATTTGAAAACAATTGGAACAATTGGGGATTTTTTTTTAAATCCTATCACGACATTCAGGATAGTGTGTATGACTCATTGTTAGCGGATAGCCAGAAATAGGCTGAGTAGTGTATTATATTTAATGTGGTAGATGATCAGTGTGTTGTGACATTTCTTTTATATCAAATCGTATCATTTGATAGCCACTTCCTAACATATTTTGTTCTTAGTGACAACGGAATTGGTTGGACTAAATATATAAATAATGAAAATATCAAATAGTAGCTTATCTATATTACCCGGATGTGAAGAATATTCAGAAAAAATCGCCACAATTCCACAGAGAATAAAACGTCTAGCAAAAGATATACAAATATTAATGTCATAATTAAAACAAACATTTAGAAATATTTAATAAAAAATACATTAACTAAAAGATTAAAAGGTTTTTGAATGACAATCGAGGGAGCAGTTGGTTGATTAAAAATAACAGACACTATCTACATGGACTTGGAAAGTAAACAACTCTAAAAAATAAATATTACCTATAGCTCTGAGAAACATTTATAATCAGAGAGCTTAATAAAGACTCAACAAGAGTGCAAAATGTTACAAATTAACAACAATTTTGTTTTCGAGTCATTACTTGAAGAATTGATATCGAAACCATTATTAAGGAAGTTCTTTCGCGACAATCCACACAAAAAGTTTTAGATTCGTAACCACTCTATTAATATGAACGGTGCTAAAATTTTAGGTTATGTTTTTTAACGTCACTGTACTTTTTACACTACTATATTCTCTTTATGAATTGATCGTTTCCAAGCCATTGATATTATATCCCCTCCACTAAAAATAATCGCCCAAATATGATTGTTTTATTTTATTTTTTATTAAAACTACGAAGTAAATAATTTTTTTTAAAGTTACTCCGAATATATTATTCAAATATTAGTTTTTCATCAAGATGGGGAAAGTCCTTCAATGAAAAAATAAAATAATGATCATTTTCCCAACCTTTCCCACTCTACCGTATGTAAAAAAATATTTTTAATTGCAATTATTTCATGTTTGGTGTGGTAAATCGTCTTCAAATTTTAACAGTGTGTTTATTATGCTTTTAATGTTATATTCCAAGTTTCGAAGACTTCTTGAATTTTTGCATTTGTGAAAGAACTACCTTAAATCAATTTAAAAACATTAATAGGATTTAATTTGAGAACGAGATCTAAAATTAAATTCTTTTACTGAATTTAACATACGTAAAACCCTTATAAGAAGTTTTAAAATTTAAATAATGTAAACTAAATTAAAACAAAATGTGGTCCCAACAAAGAACGAATTTTCATTACTGAATGCATGGAATATTTATTATTGTATTTTTTAATTAAATATATCAGATTTTAGATAATCTGTGATGGAAATTAGTCCATTGCTGGGAGCCAAAACGAAATGTAAAAATCTATTAAATATCAGCTTCGAATTGTTTTCATAAAAACTAGAACTTCATATAGAAACCTCCCTTGCTATTTGTTGTGTTTGTGTAATGGAAATATTAGATGATTTTTCTCATTTTAATTTATTTCAATTAGCTAAAAAGGGGCCCTTCTTAAATTACATAATGCACTGAGGATGGGGAGAAGTCTATCAATATGTTATGTTTTGATACAAGTACGAGTAGGGATTCTCTTACAAAATGAAAATAAAAAAATAGTTCACAATAAACTTACAATTCATGTATTTTTTAAATTTTCAACTTGTACATATGTTAACATGTTGATTTTGTACTTTGAAAAATTTATATTTAGTATGATAACTTGGAATAGAATAAACGTTATGTAACTCTGTAACAAGGAGATGAAGGTTGGATTTTTTATTTATGGAGGAAGCTAGTGAGAGGAGGGGCTAAAAATGTAAAAAAAAATTAAATAATATATCGGCAACCCTCTTAAATCCTATAATATTTATTGCAGAATAAATTTTTCCATTAGAGGATATCGAATACTCTTTAATCAGATAATGATGGACTTTAGTGGAATCGATGTTTGCAGTGACAAGACAAAATAAGCAAAAAATTTAGATTCTCTTCGGAGAAATGTATGGTTTTCAAAATCTCCTGATTATCTAATAATATAAACATTAGCTTGTTTTTGATATATTCACTGAATTTGTTATAAGATTAACAATTTCCATCAATAAGTTGTCATCCATCCTAATTCTGACTTACTAAAAAATAATTTTTATAAAAAAAAAAATAAAACTGACTTCAAAAAAATTAAATTCAACAAATAAAATAAAAAGAACTCAAAAATCAAATAAAATGCACTAAAAGGTATAAAATAATTATCTAATTTAGTTACAACTAAACGGCTAAATTTTTACATGAAATCACTTTTTGAAGTCGGTGTCAAACAAACATTTTATGAATCCCACTCGACGGATCTTAGTACGATTGGCGGGTAAGCTCACTTATATAGTTTGTTTGGAACCGACTTCAAAAAGTGATTTCATGTAAAAATTTTGTCGTTTAGTTGTAACTAAATTAGATAAATAATTTATACCTTTTAGTGCATTTTATTTTATTTTTGAGTTCTTATTATTTTATTTGTTCCATTTAATTTTTTTTAAGTCGGTTTTATTTTTTTATAAAAATTATTTTTATTTTTCACTTTTTAGTGATGTTATTTATAGTAACTAAGTAATATTTTGTATACATCTCGCAAGAGAAAGCGTCGGGCGAATGAATCAGAAAATGATAAAAAAATTCAATTCATAAATATAGAAATTCTCTAGAAACATTTTCGGGTTTTAAATGAACGTTTTAAGATGTTTTTTTTTTTAATAAAATATTTTATTTATTATAATTTTGATTATTTGCTCAAAGAATTGAAGATTTACGTTATTTCGTCATTGATAATATCACCAGAACTTGACCAAATTAATATGGGACCACCCCTAAGGTACATCCTTTCCATTAAAAAAAGAATCATCGAACTTGGTCCACGTGGCGAAAAGTTCTCGCTTAACATACATACATAAAAAAAATAAATAGTTAGGTATCCTGACTACCTTGGTGCTATACTGATCCAAGCGCAGAAAGAATAATTAAAATCGGTTTATAAACAAAGAAGTTATGGGCGATCATACATAACAAAAAAGGTCCAATACCAATGAAATTTATATGGTATCAATCGGACACTATCCTGAACCCAATGCAAAAATAATCATCAAAATCGGTTCATAATTGGCGAAGAAATCAGGTAACATATACACAAAAAATTCAACCTCCTCTTTTATAAGTCGGTTAAAAATACCAGACTGATTAGACCACTTTAAGTTAATAATCTGTTACCGGAAACCTCCCATCTCAAGTATTGCATTATGAGAAGTCGATATACTGCAAGAGAAGATATTGATTTTGAGAAAAAATTATTCTTTCGCAGTGAATGGTCTAGGTTTAGGAGTAGAAAAATGGTTAATATCATTTATGAATATATATATAAATTAATATATATTATTCGCAACATAATGATATTTGAAAGAGTTCATTTAAATGAGGTATACGACACGCATTCTACTGGATGCGGATTGACAGACTACCATTTCCGCTTCCTGTTTATCAGTTTCATTATTGCAATAAAATAAATCATTTTTTATGCAAAAAATATTATTTATTAATAAAAAGTAATTATATTCTTATATATAAAATTTAAATGTCAATTTGACACGCGAAAAATGACGGCCGTTTGTCCGATCGCTCAATAAAAGAACACTGTCCAGGACCGCGTTCATTTACTAAATATATCTAGATTATTATAGAAATAATTAATAATTTATCTTTTGAATATTTTCTAAAAGTTATTTATGTGAATTAATAAAATAAGAAATCATTTAACTAATTGAAATCAAAAATTTCTATATACCAACACTTTAGCCACGTGTCTCCCCAAATATTTAATATCTCTACAAGAAAAAAACAATATCTAAGCATAGACAGAAAATTTTAAAAGACACAAAGAACATTCTTGCCAAAACGTCTATGAAGAAAAAAAATTTCACCTCAAAAATATAAAATAATCATGAAGTCTCAATTTGGATAAATTTAAGAGATTAAATTTGAGAAAGGGGGTTTGCATTTGTAGATTTTATTAAACCAGTTAATGTGAATTCTTTTTTAAGACTCAATATGCTCTTTTATAACTATTTTATGAAATTCTTCTTCTTTAAGTGACATATCAGGTCTCCCTGACGATTCGGCACCTCTCCACATATACCTGTGCTGAGTGTGTTTAGCTATTTTACACAGATATACGGGACCTACTTTTTAACGCCGGTTCCGAACGGCTAGTTTGGAGAGGTTGACTTGGCATTTATACTCTTGGTAGTTTGCCATTGCTTTCCAAGACTTCAAATATCTGCCGAGACCAGTCTCGAACCAGCATACTTCAGGACATCGGCCCGACACTCTGACCACTGACTCACAGTCGCCTTTATGAAATTACCTTATTTAAATAGAATAATTGAAAAAATGGTGTTTTCTTTATTGGTTAGAGAGTCAAAAAGTTAATCAGATCTACGCATTAAAAATAAAAAATACAACTTTCTGAGACTCTCCGTTCTTGAGTTATCTTGGGTAACGGAATCCAGACAAAAACAGACACACAGACATAAAACAAATCATAGATGAAAAAGTTTCTTCCACGTTTCTGAAATTTTTAAGCACAATGAGTATTTTGCAATTTGCAAGTAAGTGTGAATGAACCCTTAATTCATGATTATACTTAAAAATTTTAATTTAATTTAAATATAATTTTCTCAGTTTATTTTTATTTTAGATTTTCATAATTACATAATACTCAATGATGAGTTTGTGGATTCCCCGAGAGCTAAGAGTAGAATCATGTTTTGAAACCTTGACAATCTAAAAATAAAGAGGATTTTTCGCCCTGCATCATAATATTATCAATTGTATAATATTTTTTGATTTTATCAATTTTAATCTCAAATCAGAAAAATGTTAATTATAATTTAATTTAAATTGAATCGATGCTCTGTGGCAGTTTGCCTCATAGATATGATCAATAAAAACTTGAATAAAATCACACGAATTTTTACAATTCAGGCCCAGGTGTGTAAATCATTCAAAAAATAATAAAAAACAAAACAGATAACAAAAGTGAAGAGAAACAATTACTCCCCCCGAACAAATATGCCAAGAGATCACGATTAAATGTATGAGCAGTTGTACTGATGAAGGAAGGTAATACATTCCGAATTTCGAATTGACCATGGCCTTTTGCGCAAACAAGAACGAAGACGTATGCAAGATTTACTTTGTGGTAGAGGCATAACAGCCCAAAATCCAAGCAGTTTATGGATTAGCTTAAGGTAGTTGTATTACGACAGTAGTAGCAAAAAGTTAATGCTAGAGTATATAGTACAGACAGTTAGGATTCATAATTCATAAGCCCAAAACTTTTTGCTGTTTATATACCACTACTAGCCACTCCCGTAAAACTAACTGCTCGTTTGAAAAATCTGGCAACACTGTCCGAGCTTGTATATATTTAATCATAAAAATGACAGGCAAAGTACATTATAAAGGGAGATTTATTAAACAAAAAGTTCTTAATAAGCGATTGAAAGCTGTTGCGGCAATGGCTGAAGCGAAAAAACTTCAAAAAAGTGTTCTAAAGAGGGTTAAATAAATGCGTTGTTGCCATCTTATTTTTAGTGTAATCCCTTCATACTTTGGATGAGATAAATTTTTCATTATTTATTCATTATTATCTCAGAAACTGTGTTGTAACTATGTATTAAAATTTTCTTAAAAAATTTATTAATTAATGTATAATGTTGGTTTAGTTATATGGTATATAACAATTGTAAGAAGAGTTTCTAAATTATAATTATATATATATATGTAAACTTTTCGGTATCCCGTATAGTGCAATATAAGTCTGAAAAACTCTATCTTTGGAATTTAATATCTCCGGAACTATATTGTTCATAAATTTCGTTCTGCTCCAATCGATGCAGAATTATTTAAATAATAATCTGTCTAAATTTCAAAAAAAAATCTTAAGAAAATACATTTGGTGATACAACTACCTTTTAAGGAAACGCTCCATCTTTCTACTACTCTGTCTTGCCTTTGCGAACTGATTTGTCCAAAAAGACAGGGTAAAAAGACAATGTTTTTTTTTCTCTCACACTACGCTTGTCTATGGAAACCAAATTTTTACTCAGTTTAGGTTTTGGTTTTTCTATATTGAATAGATATTTTGAAAATTTATCAGAGGTATTAATTAGTTCCATACAATATAATGAATCCTGAAAATTGTTTTAAATTAAGAACCGATTTATCAATTTCCGGGCAAAGTCTCAGAATCTTGGAATGTGTGCTAAATCAGCTAACCATCAGATATGTATATAATTAGGGGCTGACCGGCAAATTGTGTACTTGAGGAAAGTTTTCAAAACGGCGGCTTTTAAATTTGTTTTTGAAAAACTTTAATAATAATATACATATAGTCTACTTCAGCGTTTCTAAACTTTTTGTGAAGTGAGGACCCCTTTTATAAGTCAGAACAGTACTGCTGACCACCTTACTCTTGTTGCCTTTGAAACCAGATTTATCATTATTTTTATACCAGTCTATCGGTATACTAGCGAAATATGGCGAGAAACCCTACGGTCATTGTGCTTTAAATCTCTCTTTTGTTGCTGAAAGTCAAATAGTCAGTAGGTGAGTAGAGAATTAGTTTTCATAAAATGTCAGTACTGGGAGAAAAGAAGAAAAACGATTGTCATGGGTAATTTTCAAAATTTGAGATTTTCAGCTAAATTGTGTAATAAGCAATTTATTTATATTTTTTCCTCTATCTTTTACGAAGGACCACAAGCGCAGACCTAGAGAACAACCTGTGATCCACGGACCTTAGTTTGAGAAAGGCTGGTCTACGAGAGAGAGAATAATATTATAATAATACTTTTTTGTTCTTTATTATACATTTCATATAGACTCAATTTATTTTCATTTTGGCATCCCGCTTTGCTGCTCTTAAGGAACCGTCTCTGTATGCAAGTAGTTAAAGGTAGAGCCAAAGATAGCAGATATACTTATTCTATGCACAATCCCTACTAGCAAAATAGCTTTATAATTTTAGGTTATATAACTGTTATGTTTTGTTGATGTTTTTTAAGCGTTATTAATAACTGAGGAGCACTTATAAAACAGCAACAAAACGTAACAGTTATATAACCTAAAATTATAAAGCTAGTCTGCTAGTTGGGAATGCACATGCATAGAATAAATATTTCACAAAAAAAAGTAACACATTATTTTTTTACATTTCTATTGATATTTAGTAATTTCTTTTGAAATAAGCAAGTGTATAATTCTAAAAAAAAAATATTTGTTAATTTCCAAGGACTTCAAAATAATGATCGTAGTTCGAGGTCTAGGCGATTGTGATTAGTGCCAAAGTAGTACTTAAATAATATCAAATCTAAGAGTGGATGAATGTTTCTCTATGTGGAGAACCCCACTCATAATTACTTACATTATAGATTTAGAGATTAAATTTTTCAGAATTTTTTCAGGTGCGATATCAATTATAATCCCATGCATTAGGCCCTTTTCTTTAATAATAATAATATATATAAAAAATAAATACAACTATTATTTGCAATCATAGTTGTAAAAATTATTGAAAATATTTATTTATTACTATTATTTTTAATAATACTAAAAACACTTAACCGAAACTAAGACATGATTTCTCCAGCCAAACGTAAAAACTAAGATATCGCGTAAATGAATCTCAAATCAACTTTCAAAGTAAATTATTGAATTATATTTAATTAAATTTACCTTAGTTTCGTTTGACATCCAGTGCAAAGACACATGTGAGTTGCAAATAGTAAATGAGTAAGCATTTTTGTTGGAAGACGAACATAGGAAAAGTTGAAGGTGAATTTGTGGTTAACATTCATACAGGTAGTTATTTTTATAATATATTGTAATTAATTTAAAATTTATCACTAGAAAACGATAATCTTGCTATGTTTACACTAGTAATAGTTTTTGTTGCTAGGGTGGTTTTACACAAATGATAACAATAAAGTTTATAACTCAATTTCAAATGGGTATTCAGTACTTACATATAATTCCTTTTTCTCATTTCTGATATTATTTTTATTAGGGTGAAACTGCCTAGATACCGCCATCCGTTATACAGGCTTTGAACACTAAATTTAACTTTTTAAAAATCACACACTTCCTGCTTTTTGTTGAGACTTACGTTTTCAAAAATTAATCACACTTCCTCTAGGTTATCGTTTTCCAAATTGTGAAGTAATGTCCGAAGAGTGTATAAGTACCATAAATAACATATTTTTTAGAAAAAAAACTTGATTTTAAAAAGGGGAATTAGTTTTGCAAACGGTTATAAAACCCCATCATTAGACTTGCTACTCAAACCGTGCTCCGCGGTAAACTGATACTCCATGAAGCCACTTCAAAAAATCAAATTCACCTTTAAAAATTATTGCAAATGAAAAATGATTACAAAGTAAAATAATTTTTCTAATAGATTGTATATCTGCTAGAACTGAGTGGTTTTTGTTAGTAAAAATATTTAAAATTATTGGATAAAAAATACTTGGTAGATTTCACATTAATTAAATCTTAATGTGAAACTGACAAAGTATTTTTTATCCAATAATTTTGTTTCACCAAGTACCAACACCAAATTCCTTAAAAACTATAGTAATAATATTTTACGAAAATCTACGATCTCTGCTGAACCAGTATTGCCGGTAAAACTGCATGCTATGCAATAGTGACAATTATGTTTGGAGAAGAAGCAAAGAAGAAAATTTTGAAGAATCCGGTTCAGAGAAGAATTATGACATGTCCTGCAACATTGAACCATTAGGACCAGGTGAACTTGTTAACATGCCTTTTGCATTTCAAGAAGACGAATCAACTGATATAAGTGGCAAGGCTCAGATCTTATGTTTTGTTCAATTTATTTATGAACAGTATCTGATAAATCAATTTTTATAATGCAAAGAACATTTTGGGCGTACAACTGGCCAGGACTTATTTGACGCGTTCGTTGTGTTTGAATACGTTAAAATTATCATGGGATCACTATGTTGTATTTGTACCAATGAACCAGCATCTATGATATGATCAGTCAAACAATCAATCCAAATATAATATTTCATCACTGTTTCTTGCACCGAGTCATAAAGACAATGCTTAAGAACCTAAACAAACTATTGGATCAAGTAGTTTTTTCCGGTTTTCTTAAAACGGTTTGGGGGAAATACAAATTGAAATAATTTGAATGAAGAAAATTAGTATGATCATTTCAAATAAGGGAGAAATTAATGTGAAAGTCGTGTGGTGCCTACGCCAGTTGATTTGTATCCAAATAATCTACCAAAGTTATTTCTTCTTTGTGCATCTGTAAAACTATTAACTACAACAGATCCCTTTAGAGGAAAAAAATATCAAATGCTTTATTTATTTTGATAATAATATATAATTTAAAGACTGTAAATTAAGAATCTATTAAATTTATTGGTGTCCTTGGATAAAAATGTAATTTGAATTAGCAGGTTAACATAATATTACGAACTCTTTAGATAGTATTATCTTTACGGGTGGTATTTTTTCAAATGCATTACGTCAAATTCTAAGAAAACTAAATATATAAAATGTTTACGTTGATAGTGATATGATTTTTAACTAATAGTATAATAATATATTATTGAAAATCACATATTCTATACTACATTGTGGAAATATATGGAAATTTAATACAAGAAATAATATTAGGTGAAAATGTATTATTCTACTATTTTTAACTCATCCTTAAAAATATTGTTATTCGCCAACATCATGGAATCCCTAAGTGTAGTCTACCAGAAACAGCCTTTACTTATTTTACTGACTATTTAATTGATTAACTTGAGTATGGGACTCAAGGTGACACTATGTTGTATACTGACATATCAAAAGAATTTAACTTGATCAATATACCCCTTCTCTATATAGTATCTAAAGTACGGGGCCATTTTGTTAGAAACGTTCCTCTTCTATTATTTATTGTTTGAAGTATACCTAACCCGATGTCTCCTAAATGTTTACATGGTCGGCACTCAATCGATTCCTTTTGAATCCCCAGGAGTCACATATGGACCCTCTTCGGTTAAAAATCTATATCAATAATGTCTCCATTCTGTTCAATGATGTTGAATTCCTTATCCTTGCTGATGACCTGAGATTTTTTTTAAATATACCATCTCCTAATGACCGGGAAATTCTACAAGAAATCCTATATAAAATTCAGTGTTGGCGCATAAATAATGGCCTCATTTTAAAGAAATAACTGATGTGGCCATCCCTAGAATTTACCATATACCTACCCCTTCTTATATATTAAAATTAAATAAAATATAAATTTTTCAAACTATGGGGATTTTTATAACTATATTGCATTTATTTTGGATCACCATCAATTTCTCTTGGATAGTTATTCTCGTAAGGCAATGGTAAAGTAACAAAGTGTGAAAACGCGCCAAAAAATTTAATAACAAAAAAGTGATTTTAAAAAATGATACCTTTATATTAACTATAAATAAATAAAAAATAAATAAATACTTTTAATAATATCACAGGTATGCGATGAAAAAGTTTTCCGGAATAATTTTTATGCGATTGTTTGATATTTTCGGCTGCTGAATCTAAAAATAAATTTCTTTTTTTCCAAAAAACAAGAAATAATGATTGAAAAGATATAGGTATATAATATCAGGGGCGGGCGATGACTTTTCAGCCAGAGGATGTTGTCCAAAAAGGACCCTTCATTTTTGAAAATTTTATTTTATTCTTCGCAAAATTCATCATAACTGCTTAATATAATTTTTCTTCAACATTAGATTTTTTCATTTGATATTAAAGACAGAGCGGACATTCTATCTTCACTTTGATTACTTCCAGGGGCAAATAAAAATAACCCACCTTTCTATCTTAGTTGTTCTGTCTGAGTACTTTCAATAAGTATCTTTTTTTGTTGCTATAAAATAATTAGTTTTGATGTAATATGGAAAAAATTACGATACCTATGGTTTGCAAGTACGGATTGCACTTAGTCTCTTTGTTTTGATTAATATTTTGTCTACCTGTGAAAGTTGACATTACTATTATAATTTTTATTATTATTTAATATAGACACAAGAATCAGTTAGGATTAGAGCTTCATAGATCCAAGGGAAAGCTCTAACTAACTGAGTTAGCATGCTTTGCGCGTAGCACATTTTGCCGACTCCCAACACTCTTTCGCGGTCAAATTAGAAAAGTGCCGGACTATTTCATTCGCCAATACGTATATCCCCATGACTTTAAGGAACTGGAACTCTCTCCCAACCTCCATCTTTCCCAGCACTTATAATCTTCAAACCTTCAAAACCCGAGTGCATAAACATCTACGTCTCTATCCTCTCACTTAATCAACTTTCCATTCTCTTCGGTAATGCAAGCGTCTTACGAGATCCATAGGAGCTGCAACTTTACTGGTGCGCCCCTTCTTGCATTCGATTACATTAAAAAAAAATATTATAAAATAGTAGCTAGGCAGGGATGCGACCTCGCCGTCCGGTCATGCGGTAGTCACTCCCTTAACTAATCTGCCGATTCAGTTGTCTACATACCAGGGGCTTTCAGGATCGAGTTGTGGCTATATATATATGACTCAACTGATGCTACTACTGGCAAACAGAGAGCGATCCGCGACACGTTCAAAATTCTATTCATAATCTAACGTTAAAAAATTCCATAAATTTTTAAATTATAACTAAGGGAAATAAAGCTAAACAAGATCCGTGTATTACACGGTATAAAGATACTCTTGACGGTCTGAGATTTTAGGGATGGATCCACAGCAAATACGGACAGCACGCCACTAATAAATATATATATATAAATGGGATCACCCTATTTCGGCCTTTAAAAATACTTCTATATATATTTTTTTAAGAATATATTAAAATCAATTCTACAAATCGGCCCATTGAAGAATAAAAAAAAAAAATACTAAAATCTTAAATTTTGAGTAAAGTCCGCCGCACACGAGGCTTTTTCCTCTACCTGTTTTTGGGATGAGAGCTCTGGTTTGCAATTTGGAGGCATGTCGGAATCGAAATGACGTCACTGCTGGCTGTCTTTCTGGCTAGCTTGCTTGATTTAAAAGATAGGACTTATTCTATTTTCCAGCTTGGTCCTTTTTGAGTGGAAGCAAGAAGTCAAAAAATTATTAAAACAAGCCTCGTGTGCAGCGTCCTTAAGTTACGGGCGTTTGAAGTTTGAAAAACAAGTAGAAAAGGAGCTTTCTCTCAGGTATTTTTGGCCTGTAAAAATATTTCAATGTATGTTTTTTTCCAAATCATATCTATTTGTCGGTGCAGTGAATATATTATATATATATATATATTTGTATATTGTATATATATAGTTGCGAAGCCTGCCTTCGGCGGACCACTTGCTGGCCAAGTGGACTCCTCCCCGTCCCCGAACCCCTTCTCCTCCAATCACTCTCCAATTAAATCCATTTGAAACAATGTACAGACAAATCCTTAATTTTATATAATAGATAGATTTGATACATTTGATTATTTGAAAATAAATGTACCTAAGCCTATTCAAATAATTATGTAAATATTTTCATTTATAAATGAAAGTAATGGAAGGCAGACCAGGGGTAGTGAGGAAAGAAAAAATTAATTGATATCAAATAAGGTGTAATTTATTGGAATCCTTCCTCCTTTCCTTTCAAACCGACGTTCAGATGATTCTTCCCTCCTTCTTCAGGGTTTCAAGGGTTCAATGAACGAAACAAATAAAATGCTTCCTTCCTCTCTCCACAACAGTGTTTAAAACTTTTTTTCTTCCTTAAAGATATAATCTATAATTAAGAAAAGGAAGAAAAAATGTTTTTCTAAGCTTCTACTAAGGAAGAAAAAAGTTTTAAACACAGCTGTGGAGAGAGGAAGGAACCATTTTATTTGTTTCCTTCATTGATCCCTTGAAACCTTAAAGAAGGAGGAGAAGAATCATTCGAAACGTCGGTTTGAAAGGAAAGGAGGAAGGATTCAATAAATTATACCTTATTTCATATGTGTTAATTTTTTCTTTCCTCACTACCCCTGGGCTGCCTTCCATTACTTCATTTAAAAGTTCTACAAGTCCGTCTCTCTCCAGAGAAAATTCTCGTTGCAAATAAATTTTCATTTATCTTTCAAATTATTATTCTACTTACTAAAAATTATGTATTAAACTACTGAATTTTCATTCAAAAAATAATTTTCTTCAAGCTAGTACCCAAAAAGATACGAAACCATATAACAATACCAAGCATTTTCAGCTTCCTTTCAAAGAACAAAAAGATTAAATACATGAAATTATAAATAAATAAATAAATCTTTATTCCTCGACCTGCTTAGAGGCACAGGTCCTCGTTGGCTAGGTCCTCCAAATTGTATTGATGTTTATCAATACAATCTAACTACAATACATTAACAAACATCAATTCAAATTAACTACAACAATTTAACAATTATAACTAATAATAATTAACAATTGATTAATTTAACAATTTATTGCTTATGCTAGTGCGCTTTGAAAAAGCAGTGCGTGCCTTCGGCACGCCCACGAACTCGGCCGCTCGTGGGCTCGTGCCACAGTTCTGGCGGAAGGCGGCGGCGACTCGGTCCAAAAATTTTATTCCTCTTAAAACACCACTCTCCAAATGTATACCTGTAAAACCCCCGAAAATGCATAGTCTCTTAAAAGTTTCGCCTCATTTTCGTTCTGACACAGCTACAGAAATGAGGCTCTAGATATGAATCTGGAAGTATTTTTTTCTCTATAATCTACAGCATTGTGAAATTTTATTCCTCTTCAAGCACCACACTCCAAATGTATACCTGTAAACTCTCGAAAACACATAGTGTCTTTTAAGTTTCGCCTCATTTTCGCTCTGACACAGCTACAGGTGAAATGAGGCTCTAGATATGAATCTGGAAGTATTTTTTTCTCTATAATCTACAAGCATTGTGAAATTTTTCCCCTCTTGAAACACCACACTCCAAATGTATACCTGTAAACTCCCGAAAATACATAGTCTCTTAGAAAGTTTCGCCTCATTGTCTCTGACACAGCTACAGAAATGAGGCTCTAGATATGAATCTGGAAGTATTTTTTCTCTATAATCTACAGCATTGTGAAATTTTATTCCTCTTAAAACACCACACTCCAAATGTATACCTGTAAACTCTCGAAAATACATAGTCTTTTAAAAGTTTTTGCCTCATTTTCGTTCTGACACAGCTACAGAAATGAGGCTCTAGATATGAATCTGGAAGTATTTTTTTCTCTATAATCTACAGCATTGTGAAATTTTTTTCCTCTTAAAACACCACACTCCAAATGTATACCTGTAAACTCCCGAAAATACATAGTCTTCAAAGTTTCTGCCTCATTTTCGTTCTGACACAGATACAGAAATGAGGCTCTAGATATGAATCTGGGAGTATTTTTTCTCTATAATCTACAGCATTGTGATATTTTTTGTGTGGAAATAGATTTATTTAAATAAGTGGGATTGTGTGAGGAGGAGAATTATATTATATCATTTTTTAAAATTCGATAATGTATATAAGGCTCAAATATTTAAAAGAGATCAGGTGTTGTTGTATGATATGACAGGCTGCTCCGGGGGGGGGAGGAGAGATAATTATCAATATATTTAATGTTTCTTAATTTAAAATCAATTGGAGTCTTTCATTTCAAATTACAATTAAAATTATATTTCAAATTTGCCGCAAATATACCGACGGCATCAGCGCTCCCTTTCGGCAGCATTCTCAGACCGTTGTTACAAATTAATCTAGCCTCTTATATATATATATATACTAGCGACGACTGGGCCTTCGGCCCGGCGTCTATCCCTGGCGGGGAGCGTCTCGTTCATACCAATTTAATAATTGAAATTTAAAATCTTACTGTAAGTATCGAAAGAATGTGCTGAATGAAATTGATTCAAAAATAAGGAAGAATAAGGAAAGATTTATTTAACACATTGCCTAAGCACGATCACTATCTGACCAATCAGAATCGTTCTAATAATTTAACGCTTTGGCATTGGCTATGCACTGGCCAATCAGATCGTTTCCACATACATATATATCCACCTACTTTTCTATTTTATATATATAGATAGATATATATATATTATTTCTTAGAAATAAATATATAAAATAGTTAATTCACTCAATTATTTGTAAAATTCTTAAATCAAAATTATTATTTGTAATTAAACAGAGAGTAAGGGAAAGTCTTGATGTGGATGGTTCACTCTCATATTATGCACATCTAATACACAATTTCCACTTCTTGTTGCATTTCGAATACCATTTATATTAATAAAATCTAAGATATTTTTATTATTTTCTATGTACTTATCTATTTTCCCTTTCTATACGATTATGACATTGATCTCTTATTGCTTCATTTTCTCTCGATATCAATTACGATTCTATTTTTTTTCTAATGGTTTGTTCGTGATATTAATCATTAATGACATTTCAAAAATTCCTAAAGAAAACAATTATATATAAATATATTTTAAAATATTTCTAATCAGAGCTACCTTCCAAGCACCTACCAAGCACACACTGAATATAAATATTATATTTATTAAATCTAATAATTAATTATACCTATATCTATAGATAATAAATAATTCACTGAAAAGAATGAAGGATATTGATAATGATATTGAATTTTCTCAATTAATTAATTTAGCTTATAAATTTCAATTCTTCATTTTAGATGCTGAAGAAGGGAATGTTTCAGTTTTTCGATTTCTCCCTTTATCTTAATTCCCCGAACTCTACTAATATTCCAAATTTTAGCATTCTATCGTCTTTGAACTTTTACTTGATGAGAATTTAGATTATAAACTTCACTCCCTTTATTTAAAATGTTGAGGAAGGGAACATTTCGTTATTCGATTTCCTTCATTATTAATGTGCCAAGCTCTACAAATATCCCAATATTGTATTTTCACTAATTATGTTAATTAAGCCTATAAATTTCACCCCTTCATTTTAGATCTTTAAGAATGGAAATGGAGGGGCTGTAAAGGGTTTTTTAGAAAAACATTTTGGCCTTTTCTCAATCTTGACAACTGGTATATACCTATATATATATATATATATATATATATATATATATATATATATAATATGTTAATATTGTATAACTTTAAAATAAACTACAGTAATATAGGAAATGATTAAGATGATGGATGATTTTATTATGTTTGGCTCGAAGGGTTAGTTGGAAGGAGATTTGCCGGGCTTGGATGGGAGATAATCTTCAGAGATTAGAATCTCTCTTGGCGGCGTTAAAGCCAGAAAAATGCTATTTTAAAATAAGAATTTGCACTAGGCAGTTGAAAATATGCTCTTCCAAAATATGAATTTGCCAGAGGCAATTGGAAACATGCTTTAAATAAAATAATGGCACAAGGCCCGCATTTATTGCTTCTTCGTTACAGAACATGTATACAAATTACTTCTTAGACACAAGTCGTTTCTTTAGCAAATCGTTCCCAGGTGAGTTGTTTCCTTCGATGAGCTTTATCAACTGAATGACAACTGACAACTCACAGATGACAACTGAGCTCGCGTCGAGGAGCGAGCTGCTTTTATAACCTGGCTCTAATTAGCAATTAAGCTGATTGGTTAATTATTCGCGGTTTAGGATGACGCATGCATAAATTTCGCGCGCTTTCTTCTCAATATAAGAGGGGCGTGTCCTTGCTGCTCGCCCGCCAGTCGGTCGAAAGATTCTGACGGGCAAACAACAAACGTCTTTCTCAAGGCGAAAATGAATCTTAATTTTCAAAAGCATGTTTCAGCGAAAGGAGCGGAGAATAAAATCCTATAGTAATGTAATTGCAATTTAAAAACTGTCGATGTACAGTAGGAAACTTATTTTTTTTATCATGTGTGAATAAAATGTTATTAAATACAGTTTTTTTCATTAAAAGCTAAAAATTATTTTTATTTGTTGTTTCTTTTGGGCCTCATAAATATACCAATAGTTTACTGTAGGTAGTAAAAAAAAATTCCCTCCAGCCCCGGGCCCCGGCTCATTTGCCCCCCCTTCTGGGCGGCCCTGGAAATGGATACTCTTATTTTCACAGTAAGCCAAAAAGAATTCAATGTTTGAATACTAAACTAGGATTTAAGATTTGTATCACAACAAAATTCGAAAAATTCTTAGAAAACGGAGATGTCACTTTTGATCCATTTCTACAAGTGAATGGTTTTTGTACCCAGATTAACTGTTCAGTATTTAAATCTGATAGAACATATTCTTTTATATTTTTCTCCCATATATGACAAATGATCAACAGAGTTTTTCCTCAAATTTATTATTATTCAAAGGAGATCGATTTTATTTATCTTAAATAGTTTAATTTAGAATCTTTCATTTTTCTCATTAAAATATCATATTTTTTAAAAAATGTTTTCTGTTTATTATAAAACGAAAAACATAACGATTCCATTTCTAAAAAACAATATGATGCAATATGGAACAATTTTTTAGAAAATATATTTGTATTCTATTTTACGACTATCTTTTAAATTTTTTTGATACATACTTCTGAGGTTTTGGGCTTTCTCAATTTTTTTTGTATTTATGTTTAATAATTTTTTTTCTTTTTAGATGTCTGGATTCTTTAACCCAATAATAACTCAAAAACTTAAGATGGTAGAAAGTTGGATTTAAATGAAAAATTAATATATATATAAAATACGGAGAATTTTGATTAAATTTTGGGCTTTCTACCTTCAGAACTTTCGGTTGAAATCAGAAGAATATTAGTCTATTCTTTCTAATGGGCACAAATACCCGATTGAATGGAAATTTGCAAGTTAGTTCATTAACTTTCTAACAAATAATTAAGTTATATGGAATAAAATTTAGAAGTAATTTTTTTATTAGATTTGGATGGATTTACTTTTGGTTTGATTTTTTTTGGGGAGGGGGGGGGGGGGGATACAGAAATAATATGGTCATTTTCAGTGAACAACGAGAATTTTTTAAATTTTACTCACAAATGAATCCATGTTTTAATTAGAATTTAATATAAACTATAAATTATTATTTCAATCACTACAAAGCTTACATTATCTACTCACAATTTTATTATCGTGTTTAATGCATTGTATAATAATTTTTGTTAGGATTTTTATTTTTTAGCCTTCACATGCCAAGTAAAACTATTAATTTTCGAACTCATATCTTATAAAATAAGACTTGTAAAAACAATTATTTCCATATGATATACCTAATAATAAAACATATCACTTAGATTTCAATATTTTATAATTAAGAAATAATTTATAATTTTATATCACTTAATCATATCTATGAGGCATCTGCCTCAGAGCATCGTTTAATAAATAAACAAACAAACAAACAAACAAACTTACAAACAAACAAATAAATAATATTGAAGTTTTTACAGAATTTTCCATTTATTTATTATTATTTTTTTTATGATGATAATGAATAAAAAAAGATTATATCCAGTAGGAAGCACCTGAATTTGCCATTTTGGAGATATTTCGAAAAACTAAGCACAAACATTTTTTTTTTTCTGCACGATTAATATATCTACTTGTTCAATGTCAATTTATCATATGATAAAGTAAAAAAAGGCAAACCAACTTCCGTTACATTAATTTGAACCAAAATTTTTCTGTCACATTATATTATAATCATTACTTCCTCAGTTCAACTCCCAATTTCATCGGTTTGTGATTTATAGTTTTTGAAATATCACAATTCCATATACACATACCTACACACCCACCAGTACCTTAGCATGTTCTTATTAGATTCAAGACAGGTAAAAAATTTATTTATGGTAAAAAAATTAAAATCGATTTTTCAGATCCATCACAATATCTTCCAATTTTTATAAAAATATAAACAATTAATTTAAGTGAAAGTTGACATTACTATTATAATTTTTATTATTATTTAATAAAGACACAAGAATCAGGATTAGAGCTTCATAGATCCAAGGGAAAGCTCTAACTAACTGAGTTAGCATGCTTTGCGCGCAGTACGCGTTTTGCCGACTCCCAACACTCTTTCGCGGTCAAATTAGAAAAGTGCCGGACTATTTCATTTGCCAATACGTATATCCCCATGACTTCAAGAAACTGGAACTCTCTCCCAGCCTCCATCTTTCCCAGCCTCGCATCTTTCCCAGCACTTATAATCTTCAAACCTTCAAAACCCGAGTGCATAAACACCTACGTCTCCACCCTCTCACTTAATCAACTTTCCATTCTCTTCGGTAATGCAAGGGTCTTACGAGATTCAAAGGAGCTGCAACTTTACTGGTGCGCCCCTTCTTGCATTCGATTGCATTAAAAAAAAAAGTTACCCTCCCAAAGCCGTTGCTAAATGTTTATACATTCTTTATACTAGTATGTCTTCTTCTTCTTCTTCTTACTTTTAAACCTATAGGTTTGTTTCTTCCAGAACGTCATACCATCTCTTCTTAGGACGACCTCTACTTCTTATTCCAACCGGCTTGTTTGTCATCACTTTCTTTACCAGTCGGTCTTCTGGCATTCTTCTCACATGCGCATACCATTCCGCTCTTTCTTCTTCTTTTAACCCATCCGCCCACCTTTTGTATTCCACATTTTTCTCTAATATCTTCACTCTTCATCCTATCGAGCCTGGTCACGTTCATTATCCTTCGTAATGTCTTCATTTCAGTCGTTTCCAATAATTCAGAAGTTTTTGCAGTGTCGGGTCTTGTCTCTGCTGCGTAAGTTAATATTGGACGTACTACGGTTTTGTAGACTCGTACCTTGGCCTTCGTTCTTAAATATTGATTTGACCAGATTGCATTGTTAAGGCAACCCGACATTTTTGAGGCTCTTATTGCCTGATGTCTTACCTCTATTTCTAGGTCTTGATGATACTAGTATGTATAAATTTAAATTATTTTCCAAGCTTTGATGCTGTGATTCACTAAGACGTATAATATTTATAAATATTGGTTTAAATAGAATACATTATTTGTTAGTTTATTTTATAAACTACTTCTTTCTTTTGATTAACTAGTGAAAAACAAATGTGGCAATATATAAAATACCTATATTTGAGAAAATGATATTTAATGACAACTCCAGTAATTGCAAAGTAAATTATCACACAGAAGCGTTTTCAATGACATTATCGAAACCTTGAAAAGCTATACACGAATAGTGTAAAAATAATGGGTTTAAAATAGCGGAACTAGATCCGGATTCATATATTCATATTGGTCCCCTTCTATTACAAGAAATATTAGTTTATATAATATGAATTAAATTTATATGGTGTTTTGTCTAGGTTAAAAGTTTTTGTTAATTTAGCTATTTTTAGAAATAAACCAAAGCTCATGATGGTTGTGTAATCAATGTGAATATTTTTCTGTGAATTCCCTGGGATGTCTCAGCCCGCCAAGTGCAAGTTGGATTCGAATGCAGAGGGTTCTGTACCGGCTTCTAGTTATAAAATTTCTGGTGCTTGTCCAATAGGGTGGAACGAAAATGTCCTATTTTTAATTTTTTACTTTACCACACATGATATGGTCAAACGTTTTTTTTCCTTCTTTTTTTCGAAATATCTAAAAAATGGCTCGAACTATTTTGATTAAAAAAATTGAGCGAAATCATGACATTTCTCTTTAATAAGCTTTAATAAGTGAACATCGAAAAAATTATATTTTTTGAGATAATAATTGTTTTGTCAAAATGTCTGTTAGTCTGGTTGTTAGTAGTAGTTCTGGTAAAGTAAAAAGAAGAAGATTAAATCGAAAAATTTTATTATCCATATAGCCACCAAAATTTTATTACAAAACACTCCAATTAAGAGATGCCCGATGAAACCGAAACGATCACAGGATAAGATTTTTCGGTGAGTGGAAGATTTCTTACACTGGAAAATAAAACTAAGATTAACAACTTGAAAGAAGAAAAATGTTTTCAAAATATCCCATTTGTGATTTTTTTAGTATGGCCTATGATGAAAGTATTTCAAAGTCAAAATATGCCCAAATATTTGTAATTAGAAAAAGAAGAATAAATTTCAATTTGGGTGTCAGAAATTTCGATTCAAAATGTAGAAAATTTTTAAGCAATGTCATGATAAAACCATAACATACATAAACAAACTTGTATTTTTCCCAATTTGATTTTTCTTTATTAAATTTATTTATTTATTTATTTTAAATTCCATATTGTGTTTAGAAAAGTTTAGAATGTGGAGAAATATAATTTTCTTTTATTATTACTTTACTATACATTGTATGGTCAAGTATTGTAATCGTGCATTGAAAAAGTGTTTTTTTGCTTCGTTTTTTTGAAATATCTCAAAAACTACTGAAACTATTTTGATTAAAATAATTGGGTGAAACCATGGAATTTCGGTCTACAAAAAAATCCTAATAAGTGAATATCGAAAAAAATATATTTTTTGAGATAATAATTGTTTTCTCAAAATGTCTGTTAGTACGTTAGTGTGTGCGTGCGATACCAATTTGTTGTGGACGCTCTAACTCAAGAACTAATGTGAATATCAAAACGAAATTTAACATGTAGTTTAGATGCATTGAGATTAAGAGCTAGATTAGATTTTCGTTGAAATCGAACCAAAAATTAAGGAGGGTAGGGGCGGGGGGAGTAAAAAAAAAAAAGATTTTCAAACTAAAAAAAAAAAAAAAAAAAAAAAAAAAAAAAAA
>JALMQS010000063.1:2750380-2822188 GCA_024734495.1 Forficula auricularia | reverse complement strand
GTCAAAAACATTTTCAATCAAAAATCGAAGAAAGGTGATATTTCTAATCAAAAAATTATTTAAATTCAATAGTAAATATAAAAGAGTGGCCAGGTGTATGAGTAAAGTCATGTGGATGGCCACATCAATTTATTTTATTTTGTATTTGTAATAGTTTTTATGCCAATTGGTAAAAAATTTGTGCGGACAGACAGAAAACAGACAGAATAGTTCAAATACACAGCTGTGGCTAAACAATTTCCTGTATAGATTTAGATAAAATTTTATAGATTAAGCTAAAATTGTACTCTTTTAATAAAATAATTCGTTTTATCATATTTTAAATAAAAAACTTTACTTGATATTTTAAGATTTTTTATAATAAAAATTTATTATCACCAGAAAACCAATCCCAGATCCAATATGACGGTTTCTATATATTGAACATATTGAACATAACTTATATTTCCTCTACTTGCTTTCCTATACCTTAATTTTATTTATAGATAATTGATAAGAAATTTGAAAATTGTTTTTAAGTCTATTTTTTGTTCTCCGTACATATACGGGGCTCATCTGACTTAATACAACATGGCTAAATAAAAAAAAAAAAATGTATAAGTATATAGTATAAAGGAAATTATAATTTAAATAACAAAATAAAAATAAAACCTCTGACGAAAATCTAATCACATTATTGAATTTACATCCGGCTCAAAAACAATTATAAATTATAGATGTTATATATATAATGCTATTTCTATGTTATATTTACGTCACTGAAAGATAGAATTTATAGAATCAATAAAACAACAGTTGATGATTTTAGTAGTTTTCCTTTCTTGATTATTGAAAATTGATTTACTTTGCTTTGGAAAAGAAAATTAATTGAATTTTAGATTAAATTCAATTTCAAAACACTTTCCTTATTAGGATATCGGAAATAAGAAATAAAAACTCAAATATCTATTATTTTGAGATGAATTCTCTTTTTGCCTTTGATTTAATTAAAAGGATGGAAAAAGGAGCATTTTAAGTAGTATACATTTACATTGTTGTGGTAATGATCACCTCTTTGAGAGATAGAACTAACTATGTTATAATAGAAGTATTACAGGAATGAATGTTAATTTTAAGTCAGGGCTGTCCAGCCCGTGGCCCGCCGGCCGCATGCGGCCCAGCTCTGCAATGAGTGTAGCCCAACATAAAATCATAAACTTCCTTAAAACATTGAGATTTATCGAATATGTAGAGATATATTTGTACAATACGTGAAGTTTTTTTCAAGAATAAAATTCATTAAATTCAAAATTATAACCTCAGCTATATAAGATAAAAAAAAAAATAATGAAGTTTCGACTATTTAAAAATTATTATTCTTCTCATATTTTCATTTTCTAAAATATTTAATATATTTCAGTAATTTATATGCTACGACACTAACCAGGTCTATAGTTATCATTCTAGAACAAGTAGACATTAAGGAATTGGGGTTTTCTAGAACAATCACAATTAATTGATAATTTCTCTCCTGGTCTAAAACTTGTCAGGACTTCTCTTTTAGATCTTTGCACGTTCTTAGATGTCGATAAATAATGGATAATCAGGGAATATTATATCCGTGACCCTTTTAAAAAATAAATTATAATTCCTCATATCCTTCTTTAATCCCATTCGATTTAAAAACCAGGACCCGTGGCCCAATATAAATTCAAAAAATATTTATATGTAGATACTGAAAAACACAACAATTTGGCCTGGTAATGTTTTTGTTTCTAAAATAATTAATCTAATAATCTACTGTGAAGTTTTCGAAAAATAATAAAAGTGCTAATTTAAAATTTTGAATCTGGGTAGATTTCAAGTTTTCCGAAAAAATAATGATCATTTTGGTTTATTTTCGACTCCATTTTTATTAGAAATAGATTTTCTATTTGCAAACTTTCTGATTGAATGTTCTAGAACAATAATTAGTAGATCCGATCTGAAAGAAAAATTGAATATTGTCTCTTTATTAGAATTTTATATTAATTATCCAGGAAAAAATATAAACAAATACTAATACATAATATCACTTTTTGTAAGTATGGAGGTATGAATTTACATAATATACGAGAAGCTATTTTCAAGGATAAAATTTATGAAAAGTAAAATTAGAAGCTCACTATGAGCTAAAAAATAATAAAGGTCTTATTAACTATTTTTTTTGAATAACAAATATCAACAGAATTATAATATTTTATTCTCGGTCCGATACAATTTTCTTCTTCAAATTCGGCCCGTGTTAGCTAAAAGGTTGGACACCCCTGTTCTAAGTCTTTGGTCTTGAAGGTTTTAGAATATGAGAAAAGAAGTGGGTTAGAAAATTTTCAGTCACAGAGACGAAAGAGTTGACCAAAACATATTATTGGTGTGACGCGTGCAAAGTGTTTTTATTTTGTCATGGTAGTATCTATAAATAAGTAAAAGAAACATTGGTATAAAGAATTAAATATGTGCGAGTCTTCACAAGTAGGAGCCATATTCAACTCAGGATAGAATTTGGGTGAGAATTTGAGTAGGAGTGAAGTAGTGGTCGGACCGCGGAACCTTAAGTCAAACTCCAGACTTTCTTGTTAGCTAAAAGGTTGGACATCCCTGTTCTAAGACGGGGCTCGGAAACTCAAGTCAAACTCCAGGCTTTCTTATTGGGGGCCCTTCTAGAATTACATCACACGAAAGCTGGCCACTTTAGCAATGAAGAGGTGCCTAAAGTTCATTCTGAAAATGGTGGAAGGAAATGAAGATCGTTTGACCATGAGTTGCTGGAGAGAGCTGATGAGAAATATGTCCAATAATCAAGAAACTCTCTGGGTTCAAAATATGAAAAAAAGAATGAATGAACTGGGACAGAATGTGGAATCACTCCTGATGAATGAAAACGACCCAACAAGACTGGAATCAATGATGACAAGACTTCTAATAACAGACCAGGAACAGACGATACAAGCAGACTGGAAGGGTGTAGACTAGGGTGGACCTTAGCTGGTGAAATTTTTTTTCCAAAAAGTTTTCGGGACGCCCCCTCAAATTGTGAGGTTGGGTAAGAAAATAATGTGTACAAAATTTGAGATCGATCGGACAACCGTTTGAGGTGGCGCATCTCATTGGAAAATTGTAAATTTTAGGAATTTTGCTTTATTCGGCTACTGTATTTTGTTATACGTCGTTAAATTGAAACAAAGAATAAAAACATCGATGACAATTTAATTAATAAACATTATTTTGTGAAATCCCGCCCCTACCTTCGTTATTCTGTCATTATTAAAACACATACAGCAAATGAGAAAAAAAAAATCTAGTGAATTGAATATTATGGCGCGTTGCCCACCTCCTAGGCGTTTATCGAGAAAATATGAAAATGTAGCGATTCTACCCTCTAATATCATCAATTGTATATTCAAATGTATTAATTTTATTAATCAATCAATTTATATTAATAATATATTAATGTTTTCTTCTTAAAACACGTCTTTTTTCTCTCTTCTCTGTGAACTCTAAACTCTCTCTGAATGGTCATCGAAAGTCTAATGAATAGAGAATAATTTATTTTTAACTGTTTATATAAATTTAAAAAAAGTTTGTATAATGTTTAATTTTAGAAGAAACTGTTGAACTGCAGTCGTCATCAAAATCTCCTGAAGAAGAGACACAGAACCCGGATGAAGAAAGCAGTATTGTATTCGAGGATGAACCTGGCCCAAGTAGCCCATAAAGAAGACGTGCTGCTCAAAAAGAACTGATTAATTCAAATCATGTTTTGTGTATTTTGTATATTAACTATTTAAGTGATTGTAAAAAGAATTGTATGAATCCAAAACCCAAATAGGGTAAGGATTGCATTTTTTGATTTTACTATATTTATTGATTTATGGCAAATACATTATATTAAAACATTTGTAAAATAACTATTTTATTCTAGTTGTGTTTGTAATAAAAATAAATTCAAAGATTGATTGTGAGTTTTTTGGTAAGTACTTAAAAATATTTTGATAGATTTTTTAATTAAACTAATTATATCAACAGGTGGTTGAATTTAAATTAATCATATTGTTGAATCAAAACAAAACAAGGGGTTGATTAAATAAACAATAATTAAAATCAAAAAAATTACTGAGCGAAGCTCCAGGTACAGTGTGTATTAGGGTGGGTCGAAAAAACTGAAATTTTTTTTTTCGAAAACGCTTTAGTGCGGAAAAGTTGCTTATTGTAAATAAGAAGAAAAATGGCATAAAAAATTAAAATCGGATAACATCTTCCGCTCGCGCATCGAACTTTAAACTTATGAAAAATTGCAAAAATCATGATATTTTTTAATTTTTTTTATTAGTTAAAATTTTTAAAATAAACACACTAGTATTTGATACTTGTTTTACCGTTTAAATAACCTAAGTAAATTAAATTCTGATCAATAATATACTTTTTAAAAATTCTATTTTTTCTAAGTAGTTGTGCGAACGTATTTAGATTATTTAAACCATAAAACAAGCATAAAACACTAGTGTGTTTATTAAAAAAACTTTAACTAATAAAAAAAAATTAAAACATGTCGTGATTTTTGCAATTTTTCATAAGTTTCGATGCACGAGCGGAAGATGTTAACCGATTTTAATTTTTTTATGCCGTTTTTCTTCTTATAACAATAGGCAACTTTTCCTTAAACTTTTCCTTAAAGCGTTTTCGAAAAAAAAAAATTTCAGTACTTTCGATCCTCCATACTATGTATTATTAAGTATGCATGGGGATATAGAGATAAAACCAAAAAGTGACCCAGAATAGGATGTATTAAACTATTTTCCTCTCTTACTCTTATTGCTTAGTATCCAAAGATTTTCTTAAATTCATCTCTATAAACAACACGAAGGCTTACATAAATCCTTTTTTAATTATATACTCTTTGTGTGTGTAACCTTACTCCAAGGTGATGATCATTAACTTCAGTTCGCTTGGAGACTATTCTAAGATTTTTATAGAAATAATGACATGTATATTAAATAAATAATAAACAACCTATCAACAACAAATATAGAGAAGAATAAAAATTACTCTCAACGTCCGGCAGACTGACTAGCCTGCCTGCCTGGCGGCCCTAGTATTGAATTCACTCCAATTTTTTTAAATTTTTTTATCCTTGTTTATAAAAATGTGTAGATCGTTTAGAAAAATCATTTTACTAATCATGATTTTTTTCTATCTGGATCACGATACCTCCTGATAAATTAAGAACAAAAAGTCGTAACTTGTAGCACTTCAAGCACGCCCAGTAGTGTAGGTCGAAAAAAATGAAATTTTTTTTTAGAAAACACTTTAGTGCGAAAAAGTTGCCTAATGTAATAAGAAGAAAAAGGGCATAAAAAATCAAAATCGATTAGCATCTTCCGCTCACGCATCGAACTTTAAACTTATGAAAAATTGCAAAAATCACTATAATTTTGTAATTTTTTTTTATTAGTTAAAATTTTAAAAATAATCACACTAGTTTTTTTATGCTTGTTTTAAGGTTTAAATAACCTGAATAA
Organism: Forficula auricularia; assembly: GCA_024734495.1. Classification (NCBI taxonomy): domain Eukaryota; kingdom Metazoa; phylum Arthropoda; class Insecta; order Dermaptera; family Forficulidae; genus Forficula; species Forficula auricularia. The sequence continues at coordinate 2,816,651 of JALMQS010000063.1, read as the reverse complement.
AGTATATATAATATTGATCAGAATTTAATTTATTTAGGTTATTTAAATCATAAAACAAGCATAAAAAATTAGTTTGATTATTTTAAAAATTTTATTTAATAAAAAAACAAATACAAAAATATAGTGATTTTGCAATTTTTTATAAGTTTAAAGTTCGATGCGCGGAAGATGTTGACCGATTTTAGTTTTTTTTATGCCGTTTTTCTTCTTATTACAATGGGCAACTTTTCCGCACTTAAGTGTTTTCGAAAAAAAATTGAGTCGGGTTTTTCGACCCACCCTAACGCCCAGCCTTTCTTGTCTTGGGTGATGCCTTAATTAAAATTTTTCGTTCAGGTTTGTGACCATATACATGTACATGTATTCTTGCTTCTTCCAATAGTAAATAAATGTTAAATACTGAGGTGTATTTTTAATTTTATTAAAAGTTGAATAAAATTATTTTTCTCTTATATCTTTAAATATGTTTTTATTACTTTTTTTATAAACCGCTGCTTTGTCAGGTTCAAAAATCCGGAACTATGTAAAAATGTTAAATTCATCTTACGAGTTATACAGGACTGTTTATCGCGCTATATGAGTACTAGTCGCAATTTTTTCGTCGCGTTATACGAATTCGCGTTTTACGGGGGCGCGTTATATTGGAGTCCACTGTATATTGTAAGAATTCAATCGTGAATTGATGAAAAGGTACCCCAAGCATAACGAAAAATACAAATTACGAATAAATAATTTATTAGAACATGATTTTTATCTTCTTAAAAAACCTACGTTTTGGGAAATTTTCTCTCCTTCTGCAGGGCTTAAAAGAGTAAATGAACAATCTCTCCTACGTTTCTCCTTTAACAGTGCTTTTGCTTGACTATTGTTAGATTTTGCCATTAACATCAACATAATTAATAGCGCTTTTGCTTGACTAGTGTTAGAGTTTGCCATTAACATCAATAAGAAGGAGGTTAGATCGTTGACCCTTTTTAACCCTGAAGAAAGAAGGAAGACCCTTCGAAACATCTGTTTTTTAAGATGATGAAAATGACAATCTAATTGGAGTTTTGGATTATTCATGGGCTGCCTTTCTATTAATTCGCCATTTAATTAAATAGATAGTTAATTAAATGGAAAAATAAATTTTGAATAGTTTATTAAGAAAAGTATGCCGGGTCTTGAAAAAGTGAAAACTTTTTCCTTCAATTACGAGCTACAATGCACTAAAGGCGGACATATAGATAAACATTGTAGCCCCGTTTTACTTTTTAATCGGAACCCTAAAAATCAAAACTTTTGATATTTATTAAGCAATTGATAAAGATTAAAAAAAAAAATTGTCCTGTAGCAAAATAAATTTACAAGTCCTAATTTTTATTGTTACACAAGAAAATAGTAAAGTTAAAAATGTTTCTCTGAATCAGGATAAATAAATAAATAAATAATGAGTGGCCCGTGCATTTCGTAGCGGTTAATACTCCATCAATCATTAAACAATACCATTCTGGAATAGAAAACACGTAATTTTTCGAATGGGAAATTCAATATTCTATCTATATAACATTAGCAGGACACTCGCTCCCGGCAGGCCTCTTGCTAAAGGGGCTCTCCCTCTGGACTCCTCTTCATCAGAAGGCCAACAGACTGAAGAATGGTCTGACGTAATCTGATTATTTTCCAATTCTACTGTATTACTTATTTAAACCTCCATTGTTTTTGAAATTTCTTATGGAAAATCGTCGCGAATTTAAGAACTCTTTTAAATAAGACCTTCACTTGATACAATTTTCTTAAATTTCAAAGGAGACAAAAACCTGGCAAATAAGACTTGATCACTTAATAAAAAAAAATCCACTTTGGGCCATGATCAATATATTATATATAGGTATATATTACCTATATGATATATTTTCTTTGGAAAAATCTCGAGATTGTCTTTTAATTAATCCGGATTATTGTTTTTTTCTGACATAATGTAATAAAAATTTCATAACTTGGATTCTGTAGAAGATAATCTCGTTTTTTCAAGAAAGTCATATCCACTAATTTCGGTAAATTAAATTTTTATAAAACAAGTTTTCTCATAATAATAAGAGCAAGATGCGAGGTAGGTTTCACAAAAAAAAATAAAAATAAAACAAAATTGAGTTTTCTTTCATTTGTTTTTTTTGTGGAACCTACCTCGCATCTTGCTCAAGTTTTATTATTACATTAAAATGTTTCACCTAGAACCAACACCTAACTCCTTACAAGTTTTCTCAGGTCTTCTGAATTTTTTTTAATGAAATTAAAATTTCCCCCCACCTCCATGTAAATTTTCGCGAATCGAGAAAGGATTCAATAAAATCTTACAAATTTCTGAATTTTATAGCATTGAGACAATTTCTAAAAATTTCAGGTCATTAATTCTGGTAAATGCGTACCCTGTTAAATCTTTTCTGACCTTTGAAATTTTGATAAAAAAAACCCTCTGAATTCTTTAGGGCCGCGACCCCGAAAACGTAAATTAAATCATCTGAAAAATTGTATTTTAAAAGGAATATATTTTTATTCATTTATGTTTGAATATCTCGTTAGTGCATAGCTTAGAGAGCTATTAATCATTGGTTCCAGAAATATCAAGGGCAAAACGCCTTTGAGACAAACCTTGAAATCATATAGTTTTTGACCTGAATAAAGAACAAAAACAAAACCTTGTCAGCACATTGGAGAGCTTTGAAAACAATTAAGATAAATTTTATTTTTGAACCACTATTGAGTGAAAAGTCTTATGATGGCGACAAAAATCGAATTTGAGACATAAACGAGCTTAGCTAGAGGTTTCATGGTCCCTAAATATTGTGATATGACTTTTAATTACACCATAATATTAACAAATTAATTTTGAATTAAATAATTTATTTATTTAAGGACAATTTTATCAAGTCTTAGTAGATTATTATGTATCTGACCAAAAACATAAATGTTAAAAAGGGGCCAAGTTCGGTACAATCGGGTCCGCCGACAAAAGAGTTGAGATCTAAACGGGTACCAAGTTCCATAGCAGTTGTTTAAATCATAGCTATAGGGATGAACAACGATCTTCAATTGATTTAAAAGAAAATTTGTTACCTTCTTTGATATTAAATTTATAACTCTGCAAGTTATTATAGTCAATAAATTACGTTTACTGTGATGATATTTAATACAAGCTTAAAATATATCTAGTTGTTCTTATTTTATACTACAAACAATTAAGTTGGATATAAAACATGTTAAGTTATAAATTTAATATCAAAGAACGTAACAAATTTTCTTTTAAATCAATTGAAGATCGTTGTTCATCCCTATAGCTATGATTTAAGCAACTGCTATGGAACTTGGTACCCGTTTAGATCTTAACTCTTTTGTCGGCGAAGCCGATTGTACCAAGCTTGGCCCCTTTTTCACATTTATGTTTTTGGTCAGATATCATTAATTTTTGAAAAGTTTTATCCTTTAATTTATCTAAATAATTACATTTAAACATTTATATTAATAATAATTAAATATTTATTATAAAATATCTGTTAAAAACCCGGTTGGTTTTTCATAAATTTCACCCCTTCATTTCGGACCCCGAAGAAGGGAAAGTTTCGGGTTTTCAATTTTCTCCTTTATTAATGTTCCAAGCTTCACCAGTATGCCAAATTTCAACATTCTAGGTTCGGAGGGGTCGAAAGTAGCTTGAAATGGTTCGTGTAAATATACACATGGCAGGTGCGTCTCCCGTTTTTCCTAACTTAGCTGACACCCTGCTGTGTGTCTAGATATATTATATGTCAGAAGGTTTAGCCCCCACAAGGGTTCGACTCCTGAGGGGCTAAAATTTCTGACATATAATATATACATAATAATCTACTAAGATCTTTGATAAAATTGTCCTTAAATAAATAAATTCTCATATAATTAAAATACAGGTATGAAACCCGGAAGTTTTTATTTTTTTGAAAAAAATTTAACATCCACTTTTTAAAAGAGATAAGACACTCAAATTTTCATATTAAATAATTTATATTAATATTACTCAAAAGTTATTAGAATTAAGAAGACAATTTATTTAATTATTTGCGTTTTATAATTGAAAAACGCAGATTTTAAAAAAATAATCATAGTTTTGATTAAAAATATTACTATAAATAAAAAAATGTAATTATAAATAAAAATATACTCTGTAAAAAACTTGTTGATTCTAAATTTTAACTTTAATAATAAATAGTGTATAAAAAATGATTTTTTTTTTGTTTTTTTTTTTTACTTTTTTAAATAAATTTATAACATTATAACTTTTCACAAAGACATAAGTTTTTCATAAAATTTTCAAGCAGTAAATAACGTGTAGATAATTAATGATTAATACTAAAGTTAAAAAAAAATATATTTTGAAAAAGATTTATAAATATTACGCATTAAGAACATTTATTATTTGATAAGCACACCAATTTAAAATAAAATCACTAGTTACAAAAATAAAAAAATAAACACCTAGAATTATTAGGTTCTTAGATTTCAAGCATCAGGGTAATTCTTCTAGCCACTAACTAGCATTAGTTTCAAGTCTTGTTTCTCCACGACTTACCATTTCTGAGATAGGTTGTTATATATACTTATATATATATTTGCAACATTCCTTATCAGTTCATATCATTCCAGTTGGAATACATTATATGCCTCTTAAAAAACATAATTCTTGATAAGTAAACCAAATGTAAGAAAAGTCAACTAGTGTGTTCACCACACGACTTTCACATTTTCATTTATTTGAAGTCATCGCGACACTACTAATTTACATCCCCTTCCTTTATTTCATTTTTTTTTTTATTTTCTCAAAAACGACTGTAACGATTTTTTAAAAAATTAGTGTATTTATCAAGTGTCATGAGTTAATAGTTGTGTCAAATTTTTAATCCCATTAAAATAAAGGAAGGGGTTGTAAATTAGGAGTGTCGTAAAATAAATATTTTAATCGTTCATATCTCGTCTTCGGAAAGTCGCAGAGCCTTGAAATTTGAAACTTAAGCTATCTACAGGCTACAAGAAGTACAACAAGATTTTGGCTAAAATAGAAAATCCGGAAGTTGATGTTTACGTACGTAAGAATGTACCCTCCTGCATTTCGCAACCATAAGTCTCAGAGTTATACTTCTTGTAGCCTCTAGATATCATAAGTTTCAAATTTCAAGGCTCTGCGACTTTCCGAAGTCGAGATATGAACAATTAAAATATTTATTTTATGACACTCCTAATTTACAACCCCTTCTTTTAATTCAATTGGATTAAAAATTTGACACAACTATTAGCTCATGACACTTGATAAATACACTAATTTTTTAAAAAATCGTTAGATCCGTTTTTGAGAAAACCAAAAAAAAAAAAACGAAAAATCTTTCATGTGAATGTCCACTTCCGGTTTTCCGATTTCAACCAAAAGCTTGCTGTACTTCTTCTAGTCTATATCAAGCTTAAGTTTCGAATTTCGTAACTCTGAGACTTATGGTTGCGAAACGCATGGGGGGTACATACATACATACATACATACATATATACATACGTACATACGTAAGCACTATGTTCGGAATACCGTCGAACACGTTTTCTTCCAGTGTCACAGCATCACAGCTAAGATTATGAAGGAACTGAGGAGGATAGAGTCCCAAACTCGACCATTGGAGTAGAGCTGGTTATAACAGCTAAGGCCTCTCCCCACGATGTAATGCCTGACGGCGGTCCCGTGGGGAGCAAACAAGGCTGAAGAGGGTGGTAGGGTTTAGTGCGGTAAGAGTCCCACACTGACCTGTAGTACGGGCTACAGGTGCGTCTTTTGAAGATTCCCCCCATCCACGAAACAAAAAAAACATACGTAAGCACTGACCAATGGATTTGTGGCCCCTTTTTGGCCCCTGGGGTCCCCAATTTCCGGTTTTATGTCCTAAATCCGGTTTCCAACTATTAAGGGCATCGATTTCTTCCACCTAGAAGTTACAAAATGAAATTAACTTTTTTCATCTCTGTGATACAAGCTCTGAAAGAGTCAGGACCCAGACAGGGCATCGCACTACTTCCCCATTATATTCTATGAATATAAATGTGAAAGTAAAAAAAATTATAGTCTTTTTTGCAACATGCTTAACTCGGCTCTATTAATTTCCATGGGGTTTATATCCCTTAAATATTTTATGATACTTGATAACAACACTGATTAAAAATAAAATTATTGTCCGTTTTGGGGAAAATTAGAAAAAAAAAACTTTTAAACAAAAAGGTACTTTCAATCCACCGATTTGAAGAATCAAATTTCATTGTTCTAAGTGCAAGTCTTGCAGAAACCATGTGTACACTAGCATGCGCACACGAACTAACATACAAACAATGGAGACTGGGACTAGTATATTCTAAATTTCTTAAATTCTATTCCTAGCTTTTATTTAATTCAACAGATTTAGTTTGCCGAAAGTAGCAGAATTGATGATTCATAAGGAGAAATCATTGAGGATGTCTGAATCAAGCAGAGGACAACCTCAATGATTTCTCCTTATAAACTTACCTTTTAAGTCTATATGGTTTACTTTCATTTGGAATTGACAAAGTGAAAGTAAATATAATCTTGAATATAGAAGATCTCCAAGAGTGAAGACCTCGAGCGAAGAATGGTATATTTGCATTTTTAAATAAAAGGCCTGGAGCACCGAGCGATGCTCGTTAACTTTTGCCTCTAGATAGCTTATCTTTCAAGGCTCTGCGACTTACCGAAGACGATATACATATGATTGATTAAAATATTTATTATACGACACTCCTAATTTACACCCTTTCCTTTATTTCAATCGGATTAAAATCTATAGACCACTAATAACTCATGACATTTGATAAGTACAGAAGTACACCAACTAAAAAAAAAAATCGTTAGTGCTATCTTTGAGAAAATCAAAAAACACGAAAAATCTTTCATGTAAATTTCCACTTAGGGTGTTCCGATTTCAACCAAAAGCTTGCTGTACCCCTTGTAGCCTATATTGAGCTTAAGTTTCGTAGCTCTAAGATTTATGGTTGCGAAACGCAAGAGGGATACATTCTTACGTACGTAAACATCAAATTCCAGTACTTCTAGAGCCAAAATCTTGTGCTACTTCTTGTAATATATATATACAAGAATTGCTCATTTAATAATATAAGATATACTGGCTTCCTTCCGGGACGAAGGTCTATGCGGGAGGCTTGTCAAAATGTTTATGAGTATTCACGCTAGTATATACATTATACATATATAGTATCTGTATCAGGAAATAAAAGTGAATTTCAGTTATATTATATGAACAATTTCTATTCTCATTTTGGTGAATCGAAGTTTTGAGGAAATCATATCACAGTTGTCGAAACGTCGGGGAAAATATGTCTAGGGAAAAAGTAATTTTAAAAAAGAAAACTGCTGTTATTTATCTTTTTTTCAATGATAGTGATCAAGAAAGCAAAAAGTCAGAAAGGATTGACCCCTCGCATCTTGAAATAACATGATGGGCTGAAGTCCAAAGTACTGGTGGATACAATTCTTGAAAGATTGAAGGGTGAGTGTCTCATGAAAGAGAGAACAGATGCGTTTCATTTTCTAGAAGTCAAAGGGATTAACGAGTTTGTGAATGCGTTTGTTCGATTTGATACCGAATTAATTCCCATATAGGTTTCAATTTTTAGAGCATTTATTCTACTAATAACACTACGAATAAAAAGTTTTTGTTTTTTACTGGGAATCCTGGTTTCATCTGCTCGATAAAATCTCGTAACTCGTAGCATTTGAATACTTAATTGTTTCTGAAAATTTCTTTAAATTAAAAGTTGTCTTTCCTTGTGGCTCGATGCTCGGTCAGGTGTGTTGTTGTGTGTGTAATTCCCAGAAGCTATGTGCATTTCTTTTGAAACCGTTCGAATGTTCTACGTCATCGGCTCTAAAGAAGCAAGAAGGTTGTCCTAGTCGTTCAGTTTTAAGACCAGATTGAATGGGAGTGAGAATGAGAGAGATATCGTGAAAGTGTGCGACTGAGAAAGAGTTAAAGGGGAGGGTATGACGTCAGTAGTCACGTGTAGAGGCCAATTTGAACCAATCAAGAGCCGAGTTGACGGCAAGGTCGTCGCGAATAATACGCTGTCTCTTTCTAGCTCTCCCTCTCTTCACACGTTCAAGCTTTGATGGATAATCCACCGAATTCGTTTCGGTGACATCTCTCTCATATTTGAATTAAATACAGGAAATTTTTTATTAAAATTTTACTCGAGAATATTTTAAGGAAATCTATGGAAATAGTATATAAGTCGATAAAATGCATTTCCTTTATCTTATTTTCCTACAATAATATTATTATTATTTTTCCTGTTTTGACATTTTTTTCATCTTAAGATCAGCAATATGTATAAGAAATGTATAATTAAAGTTTTGAGCATCTTTTTTTTGAAAATAGTTGGTAGTTTTTTCAAAAAATCAGCTCGGGTTCAGATTAACCATGGTGTATTTTAAAAGAGACAGAATTCAATCAATCTTTTTCGGACAAATTCTAAGATTTTAGTAGAAATATTTCTACTAAAATCTTAGAATTTGTCCGAAAAAGATTAATTGAATTCTGTCTCTTTTAAAATGTATAAGAAATTTGAATTTTTTCCTAAGGCTAGGCAGGCACACACAGTCGATTTTCAGTCGACCCAACAATTTAGTTGGGTTGGTTTGAAATCGTGATGAATTATCAATTTATAACCAACTCTAATTAACTAAGGTTGATTATTTTATCAAAAGTGCTCATCGATCGATTTTGATTAAATAATCGACTTGATCTGCAGTTGTTTTGTGTATGCACCTACATTAAACTTAATATATTTATATCCATCAACTCAAAAGTGCTCATCGATCGATTTTGATTAAATAATCAAGTTGATCTGCAGTTGTTTTGTGTATGCACCTACATTAAACTTAATATATTTATATCCATCAACTCAAAAGTGCTCATCGCTCGATTTTGATTAAATAATCAAGTTGATCTGCAGTTGTTTTGTGTATGCACCTACATTAAACTTAATATATTTATATCCATCAACTCAAAAGTGCTCATCGATCGATTTTGATTAAATAATCAAGTTGGTCTGCAGTTGTTTTGTGTATGCACCTACATTAAACTTAATATATTTATAATATATTTATATCCATCAACTCAAAAGTGCTCATCGATCGATTTTGATTAAATAATCAAGTTGATCTGCAGTTGTTTTGTGTATGCACCTACATTAAACTTAATATATTTATATCCATCAACTCAAAAGTGCTCATCGATCGATTTTGATTAAATAATCGTTGATCTACAGTTGTTTTGTGCATGCACCTACATTAAACTTAATATATTTATATCCATCAAATTCCAGTGCTCATCGATCGATTTTGATTAAATAATCAAGTTGATCTACAGTTGTTTTGTGTATGCACCTACATTAAACTTAATATATTTATATCCATCAACTCAAAAGTGCTCATCGATCGATTTTGATTAAATAATCAAGTTGATCTGCAGTTGTTTTGTGTATGCACCTACATTAAACTTAATATATTTATATCCATCAACTCAAAAGTGCTCATCGATCGATTTTGATTAAATAATCAAGTTGATCTACAGTTGTTTTGTGTATGCACCTACATTAAACTTAATATATTTATATCCATCAACTCAAAAGTGCTCATCGATCGATTTTGATTAAATAATCGAGTTGATCTGCAGTTGTTTTGTGTATGCACCTACATTAAACTTAATATATTTATATCCATCAACCAAAAGTGCTCATCGATCGATTTTGATTAAATAATCAAGTTGATCTGCAGTTGTTTTGTGCATGCACCTACATTAAACTTAATATATTTATATCCATCAACTCAAAAGTGCTCATCGATCGATTTTGATTAAATAATCGAGTTGATCTGCAGTTGTTTTGTGTATGCACCTACATTAAACTTAATATATTTTTATATCCATCAACTCAAAAGTGCTCATCGATCGATTTTGATTAAATAATCAAGTTGATCTGCAGTTGTTTTGTGTATGCACCTACATTAAACTTAATATATTTATATCCATCAACTAAACTATCACTCGACTGAAAATCGACTGTGTGTGCCAAGCCTAAGAGATTACATAAATTATTGGATAAAAATATACTTGGTAGGTTTCACATTAAGATATAAACAATAAAACGAATTTATTTTTGGAGAATCTTTAATCTCGATATATACATATATATCGGGTGACTAACCCATCTTCAGGAGCAGTAACTTGTTACTTTCTGTTGCTCCAGAAGATGGGTTAGTCACCCGAAATATATATATCGAGATTAAAGATTCTCCAAAAATAAATTCGTTTTATTTTTTATATCTTAATGTGAAACCTACTAAGTATTTTTTATCCAATAATTTTAAAAAATGTTTCACCAAGTACCAACACCAAACTCCTTAAAAACAATTACATAAATACGTTTCTATTCTTCTTCTCTTCTTCTTAATCTTTCAAATAGACACATATATATATCTGTTCATCCAATTTGTTTCAGCCTTCAGGATCCTAGCTTTCCTTCCGTCTTTTCTTTGGTCTGGGTCTGCTTCTGTAACCCCCTGGACGGTTATCCAGAACGATCTTCGGGAGACGGTCGTCAGACATTATTTCCACATGTTCGGCCCAATATCGTCTTCGATCATTAACCCATTCAACTATACCTTTTATCCCACTTCGCTTCCTTATCTTTTCCCTGTAGATTCTGTCACGTAACGTCTTCCCGTGTATGTATCTTACAATCCTCATTTCGGTTGTTCCGAGTAATTGTTGTGTAAGAACTGTATCCGCCCTTGCTTCGGCGCCGAACGCAAGATTTTTAAATGAGTGTTTTGATTTCCGCAGACATAAATTTGTTCTTCCATATTAAGTTATAAAGGCAGCCGGAAATTCTTGCGCCTTTAACCACTTGCGAGTTCACCTATCTATTAAGTAACATAAATTAAGTAATTATCAACAGAACGACACTCTTCAAGAAAGCCGGCTATACATTTTTTATATTTTATATAATTAAGTAAATCAATAATTTTTTTTGAAAAATTTTTAGCAAATATTATTTATTTAATTCTGTACCTATCTAATTGACGTCATAATTACGAGATTATCTTATCAATTTGAAAAAAAAGTTTTCATTAATGAAAATATCATAATTTTATCTTATAGACAAGGGAAATAAATAAGAGAGATGTCTAGCGTTGATATTTGTTGATATAGACCACACCTCTTTTTATATAATTAATAAAGTAACTACATATCTGCAAAAAGACTCTCTATAATATATAAAAATTTTATATCTGAGTAAAAAAAAGGTCATCATTGTAAAATTGAAGAAAATTTCTCAAGTACGAATTGAAAAAAAGGTAATGTAAAAATTTGGTTTTTTATTGGGTCGCGACATGAATATATTAAGGAGACAATAAAAGAGTGTGTCTTCTGCTGGAATTATAAATTTTATTTATTTATAACGAGACTATAGTTTCGAGGGCTTTGCCCTCTTCATCAGTCTATTACAATTGATTCACAGGAATTAATTTATGAATAATAAATAAACGGGTATGAATAATAAATTAATTCCTGTGAATCAATTGTAATATACTGATGAAGAGGGCAAAGCCCTTGAAACTATAGTCTCGTTATAAATAAATAAAATTTATAATTCCAGCAGAAGACACACTCTTTTATTGTCTCCTTCAATTAGGAAAATTCTCCTACTCTCGGCACAAAAACTTTCAATTTAATATGAACATATTTCTCAAATGTGGGTCGCGGCTTAAAAAGATTAAGAACCATTGCATTAGTTAGGGCCATTGAAGTGCTCTCTGCTAGGTTTTTTATTCATTGATTATTATAAATATTAATAAAATAAGTAGTGAAACGAATATTATTTTAAACAACATTTATTAGTAATAGTATTCAGTATAGAGCAATTTAATTTTTACCATTTTTCAGCCCCCGCCCCCCCCCCGATAAGAACTTCCCTGGTATTGACATTCTTTAGTGTATCATTGGTAAAAAATTCATATTCTAATATCAGGGGAAAATTTATTAATTTTTTTTTCTTTGATCAAAAGGAGCAGCCGCGATTTTTAGCCATTTAGCTGCATAGCTACTAAATGGCTAAAAATCGCAACGTGGCGACCCAGGCATCCAAGAGGGCCCCCAATAAGAAGAAAACCAATCCAACAGCTAGCCGCAAAGCAAACTTTAAAACCAAGTTGCTACTTTTTGCACAATACTTTAGTCATACTGCCAACTTTTTAAACCCGAGTTATCACTGAGAAAAGGTCGGTAAGTAATACACTCAAGTTGTTATGCGAATGTGTGTGTGTGTGGGGGGGCCCCCAGGGGGGGGGGGGGTGGGGGCTGGCGGAGGAAATAAGATACGGACCGAGGGAGTCGAAGTTTTAGCGCTAGGGAAAATCCCAGCTCCATTATTCCCCGCGTAATTCGCACACTTATGGTATTATTGTTTATATAATTTTATCAGTGTAATGAGAATTATAATTATCTCTCTAGATAGTATTGAAAAAAAATCATAAAACAACATAATCAAATTGAAACTATTTTGCTGAGAGTTGCAGAGTTGTTGAATTTATAAGAATAAATCAAATGTATACCAAAGATCCCTTGTCTAGTGAATCATCTCTATACATATCTAATCGAGTATTTAATTATGACTTTATAATAGCAATTTATTATAAAATTAAAGATGAGAAGTTTTTCGAACTTATAGTCTCAAATAGATAAACTTAATCATAAAGAGAAATCAATGAGGTTGTTCTCTGCTTGATTCAAATAAACAATATATTTACCAAATATAAATATGCATATGTTTATTTGCATCAAGCAGAGGACAACCTCATCTCTCTCTTTATGAATCCACAACTGTGCTACTCTCGGCAAAACAAAATCTTTTCAAATAAACTTACTCGTATAAACGTATACGGTACGTACCGAGAAAAGTATAATAAAAATAAAATTAACAATATAAAAAAATTTTTATTAAATAACATTTTAAAATATATATTATTTTATTTATTATACATTTATATTTAGTGTGAACTGGATGATTTTGGAAAGGAGGCTAATGATGCTCTGTTATCCTTTCTGATATATACCCTACTGCAAAATAAACCATACTTTCGATAATTTTAAAATAAAAATTATTTAAATCAATTTTTTAATGAAGATTTTTATTAATATTTTCTATGGAATTATTATAAAATTTATTATAGGATTTTTCTAATTATGTAATCAACATATTAAAAAATTGTTATAGCCATTTTCAAGAAATTTAGAAAAAACTAAAACAGTATTCGAATAAAGTACTAATGTTTGTGGGCCGATATGTAATCACTGCTTCATTTTGATAAAGTAATGGTAGGTTTTCAATTTCATTTTAATCGGTTGAACGGTGTGGAAAAAATCGTCGACGAAAAAAAGGAATCCATCCATACCACAGACTAAATGAAAAAATCTCACTTTTTGGCCTCTGGGCGAGACCCCATGTAAATTCTGGCAAAACCATTACTTTCTAAAATTCAACCTGATTGAATAATATAATTTGTGACTTTTGTTAAGACCATGGGTTGCCTAGTCTTTATACCCTTAGAGTCGGGCTTGCCCCGAGAACGATTACAATACTCTATCTCCTTCGCATGAATAAATTAAAAAATCGGTCAATAATTGCCAGTGGAGCTTGTATTCCATGTGTACCTTAGTTTCCCATCTAACATCTAAACTAATTATTATTTATTAACCGTTTAAATTACTCAATCTTTGCGCAGCCCCATCAGCTTCATCTGGATACGAGGCTGCCTAAAATAATAGATTGATAAGGTGTATAGATAATGTACATTCTGATTTCTGATAGATTTTTCTAATTAATAATACTTTTCAATGAAATTACAGAGGCTATTAACTTTAGTTTTTCAAGCTCTCTAAAAAACACTTAAATTAAAAAACTTGTATTCGCTTCAAATCCAAAACTATTTTTTTTTTTAAATATTCTTATAGCATATTTGCTAATGCTCAAAATCAATATTTTCTTATTGAAAAAAAAGAAAAAATATTTTCCCGACGTTTTCTTTTTAATGTTTAATATGGTTACTCAAAAAAAGTGGCACAAAAAACGAATCATGGTGATGTCATAATATATATACTGTATAGGTATGCGGTATATATTTGTATATGGTATATATATTGGTATCAGATTATATCCATACGTATCGCGTATGATATATTATTTAGAGGGTGTATAGTAGGGTGCTCCTTATTTTGGATATTTTCGAATATTTTCGCTGACAGGGGCTCATATGGTTAGAAATAAATAAAAAAAAATATCCCCCAAGTTTCAAGACTCTTTCTCAATTTTAACCTAGTGCTACTCAGGCGATCAAGTTTCCCATCTAAATAACATGGGGTTTTTGGCATTGAACGATCATTTTTTTATTCCGGCTAAAGTAATGGTTAAAAAAATTTGTAATTCTGCAGACTTTATCCTTATAATAGTAGCTATCATTCAGAACTTTTACAGATTTTTAGCTATTACAATTTCGGAGTTACCTCTAGATAAAATACTGCTATACTTGGTATTAGTAAGTTATAGAGTCCAAAATTATATTAGCTAAAAATCTGTAAAAATTCTGAAGGATAGCTACTATTATAAGGATAAAGTCTACAGAGTTTCAAATTTTTTGAACCATGACTTTGGCCGGAATAAAAAATTGATCGTTCAATGCCAAAAACCTCATGTTTTCAGCTGGAAAACTTAATCGCTGTGTAGCACGGTTAAAATTGAGATAGAGACTTGAAACTTGTGGGATATTTTTTTTAACCATATGAGCCCCTGCCAGGGTAAATATTCGAAAATATCCAAAATAAGGAGCGCCTTAGTGTAGGTGATTGTTTGATATGGGGTAATCCCAAAAAAGTGACATGAAAAAATAACACACTGCGACTTAATAATATCGATAGGTTATACAGCTAATGTATAGGTATACTTTATTATATATAGATACACGTTTGATAGTACCTATATGTAAAAATTCAGCGTTTTCAGTACCTAAGTAATGAATTTATTTCCATCAATCAGAGAATACATTTGGATTTATTTTTAGAACCGTCTTTTTAGCTAAATTTATTTTTTAAATTTTTTTTTTAAATTAATTTAACTAGTTAATTAATTATTTACTCGGTTTAGTGTATATTTCTTGTGGTGCATGTGTGCATGAATACGAAGTTGACCAAATAGTTGCATTGTTTATCGTGTTGTGTTGTGATTAGTGGTAATAACGAATGGGGGACGGGGAGTGCCGTGCAGAGCTGTCTCGGGGGAAAACCCGAGAGGGGAAGACCATGTTATCCCACCCGAGGGGACCGGCCGGCCGACAGTCACTTGTCTTCTGCGTTCTCAGCCTGCAGTGTTCGACCAACAGTTATGGGAACCACCTGGTGATTAACTAAGTTTATTCGCCTACAAACTGAACTAGTGCCTTATCATTTTGTTTCGCCATTCACATTGTGCCTACTAGTGTGTCCAGCATAAAACAGACATTATGACGCGACAACTCGACTTTTGGGACCCGATGTTAAGTGGTGAGTGCCAAAATAAATATTCCACTAGTTAAAGAGCTTGTATTATATTATATTATTAACTTTTAAAATAGTTAATTCATAGATATATAAATAAAGAAAAGAAAAAATCAATAATTTACTAAGTATTTCCAAATTTTATTAAAAGGGTGACATGTCTCTAATAGCAAAAACAAAATATGAATATATATTAAATGGAGGGGATGGGGGGTGTTTCAATATATTTTTTAATTCATATAAAATTACAAATGTATCAGATTTAACTTGATTAATATTGATCGATAGATAAAATATGTGGTTTCTTTTTAATTGATTGCATTACATATAAAAATTTCTTAATAATCTTTTT
This sequence comes from Forficula auricularia, assembly GCA_024734495.1. Classification (NCBI taxonomy): domain Eukaryota; kingdom Metazoa; phylum Arthropoda; class Insecta; order Dermaptera; family Forficulidae; genus Forficula; species Forficula auricularia. The sequence continues at coordinate 2,800,634 of JALMQS010000063.1, read as the reverse complement.
TGGAGAATTTTTGATACATTTGTAAAATGAATCATTAATAAATTGCAATTTTTAAATTTATTTAACATATTCTCTTATTACGTTTTAAATTCAATATTTACATTATTTTATATATGGCAGACTTAAAAGTATTATTTATACCTATATACCCAACACCTAAAAAACACTTCATCTAACAATTGATTACATTAATACCAGAAAGATATTTAGAAATATAAATTTTTCTGAATATTTTTATTTTTTATTTTATTTTTTTTTTTTTATTTAAAAGGTACCTCGAGTTTCTATTATAGTAGAAATTCAATATGAAAAAAATATAGTAATAATCAATCAATCAAAAATAACATTTCAATTATTTTCTTAAATTCTATCAATAGCTTACGAGGTCAGCTATTTATGTATGTACTTTTAGAATTGAAAGCTGTCGATTATGATTAATATTTCTATTCTTGAAGTAAACTTTAATAAATAATTGAATTTGGCGTAAATTATGAGGTTCCCTTTGGGAAGGAATTTATGTCTTCTTAGAAATATCTATTTTCATGTTCAGTGTGAGTATGCAAATATGCACATTTATCCGTGGACATGAAATGCTTCAAGAATAAACAAATAAAGAAAGAAGGCGGAAATCTTATGTCGAATGTCCAGGTCATTTACACGATCATTTACTTGGCTCCTTTAGTTAAAATTATCATGTAAATTTAATAAAAGTTTAAAAATATTGCCTATCTCATACACAAATTAATAACATTATTTAGCACATTTATTTTATATAATAATATTGTTAACATAAAAAATCATAGGTATTTGTTTTTGAAATTTCAAAAATATAAGAAAATAGAAACCAAAATATATTATAGGTACTATACTATTTATAATTGAAAGTAATGGAAGGCAGCCCAGGAGTAGTGAGGAAAGAAAAAAATTGACACATATCAAATAAGGTGTAATTTATTGGGATCCTTCCTCCTTTCCTTTCAAACCGACGTTTCGGAGGATTCTTCCCTCCTTCTTCAGGGCTTCAAGGTCAATGAGGGAAACAAATAAAATGCTTCCTTCCTCTCTCCACAGCAAGAAAGCATTTTATTTGTTTCCTTCATTGACCTCTTGAAACCCTGAAGAAGGGGGGAAGAATCCTCTGAAACGTCGGTTTGAGGGGAAAGGAGGAAGGATTACAATAAATTACACCTTATTTGATGTGTTAATTTTTTCTTTCCTCACTACCCCTGGGCTGCCTTCCATTACTTTCAATTAAAAGTTCTACCAGTCCGTCTCTCTCCAGAGAATATTTCGTTGAAAACTATTTATAATATTCTTATATAAAGTTAAACAAAAATCAAAACAGGCTTAAAAGTCGACACGTGGTTACACTTAGGTTTTTGACGAGGCTTTAATTTAATCAGTAATTTATTATTTAAAGAAAAAAATCGAAGTGATTTCTATTACGTAATACTAAACATTGCCGTAAATTTTGTAAATCACACCAAATATGCCATTTGACTGCAATACTGATTGGACTAGACTGAATTTGCACCAATAATGAATTGGTTAAACCAAGAAAACATTTGCGCAGAAAATGCCAATTTAATATTGAAAACTTTCCAGTAGTAAACTTGAACAATAAAGAAATAAAATGCGCAATAGCATCTAGAAACTATTTAGTAAATAGAATAACTATTTTATATTAAAAAATATACACTTTTTATAATTTATTATTTATTTCAGAAATTTAATTTAATTTTAATTTATTTAACATTCATAGGAAGCTATAATCGAAAATTTAGCATTAAAAAAAAAAACTTACACATTCTGACACAAGATAATTTTTTAATATTATTCGTATTACATAGTTCAGGAATAAAATTGTAATTAAAAAAAGAGTAAAATTTTTTTTACGAAATTATCTTTTTTTATTTAAAAATTTAACCCATATTTACTACTAGATTATTATTATCATCATCATGTTTTATTTATCAATTAATAAATTTTAGATAATAGGTATTTATAGAAATTATACAGAGATGGGCAAATTTAAAAAATTTTTAGAAGCGAGTTAAAAATATAAGTTATATTTTACAAGTGTTCAATAGTTTTTATTGACAAACTCCCGCTCTGAAGATGGTTATAATCAAAAGCCAGAACATCAATGAGAATTTTTAAATAAAAAAATAGCATAATGTCCATGTTTTGCAATTCTTCTTGACTGAATTATTTAAATCCACTGTCAGTCTGGATAGCGTGTGCGATGGGGAATATATGTTGCTCCACGAAAGAAAGAGTGAAGGGTATAACATTTCGGAACTTTAATAAAATAATGTGGGGATTCGAGAATTTGCGTGCGCTAGAGCTACTGCTTCTACATCGTCTTGATGACGATGTTGGAGCGAGAGGCCCAAGTTCAGGCTTTGCTGGCGACCGAATAAAAATTTGACCGGCGAAAACTCGGTTCCCTCACTAACAGTACTAACTCATGATAAAAGAATCATACTACATATTGCCCACTCACTAAATAGACTATTCTATCCGAAGCCCACCAAAATAAATAACAAATAAATAAATAAATAAATAAAAATAAAAAATAAATCAAATGAACAGTAAACATACAATGGGATAATGTAAATTCTTAGCGAAAATATTTATTATGACATACTCTTTCCATATAATTAGAGAGGATCAAATCTGACCAACTACATCCTAAAAGCGCTTAGTCTCATGAAGAAGATCTATTTCATTTTATTTATTTTTTAAAATTTCAATTAAGAAAGATTATATATATATATTTCAAAATCTATGGTGTAGTATTTTGAAACCCACTTCGATTGGAAACGACCTTATGCCTTTGTGTTTTTTATTATACAATTAAATTCTAGATGAATACCTATATAATTATCTCAATAATACTTATATATTTATTCCTTTTTATTAAAATAGCTACTACTAGACTCTCACGGTTTTTATTATTTACTCATTACTAATATTATTATGTACCTACTAATCTCTAGTCGATGAATAATTTTTTGTTTGGGAATGGATTTGTTATACTGTGTTTACTGAATGAAAAGTCATCGTATTATGTATTTGCAACACATATTATTAAAAATAAAACAAATTAGGGAAATCTCTGACTCACTTTTCCTTGAGTCTTATAAGATTAGTCCTACAAGACCGGGATGCACTTTGTCTCCACCCCTTCATCTTTTAATGTGTCTGTTCACCTATAGCTGTTGCATTGGCGCTCTTCCATAAGAAAAAAAAACTATATAAACAAAAAAAACTTGATCAATTTCCCTTAAATCTATTAGAGAAAAGTCGTACATTATATGGAAATAGTGAGTTATTTCGAATTTTCCCTTTAAATGTCTTACCCATTATTTTCAGTAAGACATGTACTATGCATGCAATAAGCAATAAACAATCAGCCTGAGACCAATCGCCATCCTTCCTTTTTTTCAGTTTTTGTAACACCCAGATGTCACATCCTAAAGTCACGGGAGGTCTTGAAAGTCTTCTATTAATTTCATAGTCGGCGGACAAGAGGATACTGACTCGGAACACGTACACACCACCGGATGTTGCGCAACATTGTATTATTTTCGCTTTTTTTTATAGGGAAACTGCGACTTGAGACTTCTGAATCACGAGAGTCGTAGAACACGTGAAAAATGTCTCAGGACACTCCCGGAACTGTCTCGAGACACCTGTTCCGCGACAAAAGTCGCTAGATATGTACTAGCCTTAAGGCATACAAAAGAAGCTTTATATAATAATTTATGTAAAAATAATATTTTTGGAGATATTGTGAGTGAGTCTATGGACAAAATCAAGCGTGCGCTCTACCTCACAAACTAAAATGAATTTCATAACGGATTTTAAATTTAGTCATTATATGCTTAGATGAAGAGCCCAGTTGACTTTTGTTGAAACCTGACTAGTAGGGAAACTTTTTATATATAAAATGTATTTATTTATTTTTTTATTTTGTCAAAGAAGGAATAGAAATAAATCTATCATGAGCACCCGGTCAGAAAAAAAGTTAGTTTCTCCAGGTAGTAGAAGACTCCTACTGACTTAAATCCGCTTCTCCCGCAAGCAGAAGCTCCGGACCTCAGCCTTATTATGCTCACCATAATATTGTTTAGTAATATTCTCAAGTATATGATCTTAAACAAGAAGATACCTCTTTATAACTGTGATTTTTAAGTCTTTGGTTTCAAGAATGGAGTGTCATGGAGTTCCAAATATTTGGTATCTTTTATGGGCCGATGGATCGCAAAAATAAATACTTTAAAGTATTTAAAGGTCTTGAAGTTTTCCTTTTGAACGTTTTCAATGTTCGAGGTCGGTCGAAAAGGCCAGCGTTGCCTCTTTCACAGACGCTCCAAGTCTTTTGAATGCCATTAATTAATTTTCAAATCATTGTTCTAAATCCGGATTCGCAGAAGCTAGACCAGTACATTTGGTCTTTTGGAAATGTTCGTGGAGTCAAACTATAACGCCTCCCAAAGATCCCCAAAACCACCAGGCCATTTATCGAAAGAGAAGTTTCGATTAGATTGCACATTTTTCATCAGGATGCACGACATTTCGATACCTATTCCTGAAGTCGTTTTCAAGTGTTATAAGAGAAATCTGATAGACTGAGTAACATTATCAAATTTCTTATCCACTAATCCCTCACAATAAATACAGGAATTTTAAACATTCAATACCTCTTCACTATTAAATTAAATACTAACCAATGAAAGTATTCGCCTTCTCGGAATCAAAATCATTAAATCTTTAACTAATTTGAACAATATTTTGCAGGATCCTGCGGGATAAATAGCTAAAAATAAGTTAACTTTAAACGAGGCGAAGGTAAAAATAGGTCCTGATTCTTATCTTGTGGGTTATATACCCTCCGGGTTAACATCGTCCTGAAAATAAGCTTAATATTTTTAATTATCGGTTGATTTTCAGTATTAAGGCTTTCTTGTAGACCAAAACACCGTGATTTCGCATAATGTTTTTCACCAAAATATCGTAGTTTTAGGCATTTTTGAAATATTTCGAATTCGAAAAACCAAAGAGAATAATTACTCCGTATGGCAAAGTAAAAGCTTATATTGAGAATGATTAATTTATAAAAAATAATGTTCTGGCAATCCAATTTTCATAATAATATACATATAACAAAAATCCAATTAATAAAAAAAAAAAATATATATATAACAAAAGATCAGTGACGCTTCACCTTTCAAAATTTTCATCATTTTTCAGGGTTATCTTTTTTATTCAATTTTTAATCATCCAAATTAATATCCATAATAACACAAATAATAATGACCGAATGACTAATTTAGATTATATAATAATACAATTATAGTTAGAATGGCTAGTTTTTTCTGGTGGTGTTTAAAATTATTGGTGATCAAAATAATATTTTTCATTAATAAGATATACTTAAAAGCTATTGGCAAACATACGCCTCTCTTTTGAAGCTAAAATTTTATATACAGAAATATATAATTATACTTGTTTTCGCCATTATTTTCATAGAAATTACATAAATTTTTTATTAATATGATTGAATTCGTCAAACGATAACAATTTGTAACTGACTCAGGGAATACCGAAATGGGTGAAATTCTTAAGGATTGCGTGAGCCCCGTGGAATAATTTCTAAGTAACATTAGATCAAGGACAGATGTTAAGATTAAGAAAAAAATAATTACAAATAAGAATTCATGATGAGATTGTCATTATTTCCCGAGTGTTTGACTGGAAAGCATCAAGCCAAATGAATGGTACGTTGCATTCATGCACTTGCTGCCTCTGTCCTTGGAAGGTGTGGCCTTCATCGCCATCATAACTATCGCATTATCATCTAATGCAATTCTCATTAATTAATTAAATAATTATTTATCTTTATAGCCACAGCACACACTTTTTCAAATCAAATCAATAAAATTCACTTTATTTTCTGAATCAGAATTCTTAGTATAATTTTTCATTATTATACATTATCAAATGACATATATGTATATTACATATCTTGCTCAAGTTCACCCAATCATGTTTTGTTGTTGTTTTTTAATTATTATATGAGATATATAAAAACATGTTTTGAATCCCTACTTTCTATATATTTTTAGATGAGCTTATTTAATTTCTATGATTTTAAACTATTTATTAATTTGTAATTAAATTAGTATTTATAAATATAATATAAAATACAATTTTCTCACAAAAAAATTCAGTTTAAATGTTTAATTAAAATTAATTTAGATTAAGTAAGAGCAGGAAGAAGATTATCGCAGGTTAAATGTTAACCGTGCGCGAAGATTGAACTCAGGCCTCTCCGGCTCAGATACTACAAACGCACTCTCGGTTAACCTGTCTATACAATCATGAATATAATAAATAAATATCAGGGGCGGTTGGTGACTTTTCAACCTAGGGGATGATGTCCAAAAAACTACCCTTCATTTTTTGAAATTTTATTTTAATTTTCGCTTTTTTTTGCAAATTTCCTCGAATACGGCATCATTTTCATTATTTTTCAAGATTAGATTTTTTAAATTATATTTTGAGATCTTCGCCCCAAACAGATAAAACGGATACTGCTTTCTGTGAGTGAGGGTAGGAGTCAGAAATTAATTCTTGTGACTTAAACTCCACATTCCCCGAGATGGAAATCGACCATCTTCCACAATGAATCAGCCTGTCCTATAAGAAAATTAAATTTTTTTCCTAATTCTATTCCAATAAGCAAGCTATGACTTGTCTTTAGCACTCTTAGTTATTTTCGATCTTATATATTGAGAGTTCTTAGAAACGGATTATTCCAGAGATTCTCGAATCATCTTTATTTATTCATTTTTTGTATTATTACTATTTTAATAGATCCTCAGCGAGAACAATTTTTATTCGACTAAAACTCGGCTGAACTTGTCTTTGGCATGCTTGAACTGGAAGATATACCAGACAGGGACTTCACACCTTCTAACAGCACCCTTTTCGGAAAATCATTCATCTTAATTGCCCCTGGAATTATTCAACAATTTTATTTCATTTCAAGAACCAATGTACTTTTTAAAACAAACATTTTTTATAGGAACATTTGAAATAACGGATAATAATTTAAAAATTTAAAGATCCTCCTGAAATTTTGAAGTCGACCTTATATATATATTTATGAAAATACTCTAAATGTTTGAAATTTTGGGGATGCTCCACATCCACACCATCCATGGATCGCACGCCACTGAAAAATATATAATGCAATAAAGTAGTTTTCTCTCGATATATTTATAATGATAATATTAATTCGACGAAATTCTTACAAACATCTGAAATTATTAAATTTTAATCGTATTTTTTTAAAGATTGGATTTAAAAATTTAATTTTAAAGAAAAAATATGTATTTATAGGGAAATTTTTTAATTTCTAAAGCCTCCTAGAACTATGCAAGACAAGGAGCTAGGCAAATAATTCATTACATTTTTTTCCTCATTGTGTATCTTCTTCCTCTAGTGCCATACTCGATTCCAAGCGTCGGCTATTACTATGGAGAGTATGAGACTGTCCATTGTAATTTTTCTAGGGAAATTTTTTACAGGGGTGGTTTCCCATTTCCTTCCCTACTTTTTTATTTGTTTATGATTTTATCATAACAATGCCACATAAAAATTAAAAAAAGATATTTCTTTTGCATTTTTGAACTAAAAGTTCTGAATCTAGGGAGCCCAGAATCTAATTAATTATCTACGTTGAGAATACAACAATTTGACACCAAAACAACCTTTATACTCCTATTCTTTTTGAATTTTCGTAGATATTAGAAACCAGGCACACATACACACGGGCAGAAAATTAATATGGTTGAAAATGATTTTTCTCTATGTTCCAGCCATTTTTATATATAAGAGAAAAAATTGGTGTGAATTCAATTCTTGAGCCCTCCGCAGGGCAGGCATGGTAGTGTAGGTAGACATACTGCTATGTTTATCTCCCTGGCGTATTTAGTAATTAATCAAATTAATGATTTTAAAACCCACTAATAGTTTATTATAAATAATTTATATATTAAAATTAATTAAAAAATTCAATTTTTCTGAGGATTGGGAGAGGGATTGAATATGGAATTTGAATAATTATCGGAAAACAGGTTTTTTTATTTAATAATTAGTTTTTTCCTCTTATTAAAAACAAGGACTAAAAAGATGATCAAGGACAGTCGATGGTGGAGTAGTACTCTCCGGAGTCGAAGCTAAAATACAATGTATACATTAATTGATGTAAAATAATTGGTTTAATAAAATATATAAAAAAAAAAATTGAATTTTTCTAATTTCAGTTAAAATAAAAAATAAATGTAATTTAACAATTTATTATAACATATTTAATTAAGTTTATTACTAGAGGGCGGCTCTAACAAGAAAACTTGGTGAATTTTGAAAAAGTTTTTATATTTTCTTCCAATTTAGTTTTCCAGAATAAACCCAAATTATGTCTATTGAGACTCAGCTTGAAAATTTCAAATTGGAATATTGATTGGGGTTGTGGTATAGCTGGATAAATTTCTTAAAAACAACTTATATATGAAAAACAAAAATATAATATATATTCTCTTGTCGTTTTCTAGAAGAAGAGACTTCATCACAAATTACAACACATACCTACTTCAATGAAATAATATAATGATAAAGATTTTCTTATTATTAATTATTAATTCATTAGAATTTTTTCTAATTGAAGTCTTTAAGGTCAGGTTGAAAATCTGGAAAAAATGTAAGATTATTAAAATTGGAAAATAAGTTAAAATTAATTCGAGTAGACTTTAACTACCATTATCAATCATCAATTTAAAACGGCAGTGTCAAGACAGAAACGAAAGAAAATAATTGATTTGCCAATTTTAATATAGCTAATCTAAAATGTTCCAGTTCATTAACCTGACCATTAATAAGGATTCAACTAGAAAATATTTGATTGAATTAATAATAATAAAATTCTTATATATATATGAATGTCTCTGATGTAAAAAGTTAGAGGATAGCCCTTACAGAAACAATTCATGGATACGACACCGATGCATGCACCTTGCATTCTAAGAATGATATGAAGAAAGAAGTCCAGGAATATTTCGATTTCTAACGTATACAAGATATATAAAGTGTTGTGCAGAGTATACTAGTTGAAGGATCTATTCAAAAGTTAGCGTACCATGATCAATAATTCAATAATAATTATTCCTGATCTAAGAGTGAATTGGAGAAATAAAAATTTCGAAAAATTGATAAATAATAATATACTTATCTAAAAACTCACAATATGAGATTAATATAAATAATAAAATCTTTAAGATTGTTCATCCATAACTAAAAATAGAGTACCTACATTTTAATTATGTTTAATAAAATTTATACAATAAATGATATTGAAAAAATTTTAATAGACCGGATACTGAATGATGGTAATAGAGGTATTTTTTGAAAACATCAATAATAGAAAATAAAATATTTTAATTTACTTATATATAAACATATCTACATTAAAAAATAAAACGAGCTTCAATATTGATCTTGTATTAGCTTTAAAGTAGAATTTTTCTAAGATGTTGCGCTAACGTAAAAAAGTTCAATTTATTTAGGTTATTTAAACCATAAAACAAGCATAAAAACTAGTGTGTTTTTTTTAATTTTAACTAATAGAAAAAATTACAAAATTATCGTGATTTTTGCAATTTTTGATAAGTTTAAAGTTCGATGCGCGAAAGATGTTAACAGATTTTAATTTTTTATGCCGTTTTTCTTCTTATTATATTAGGCAACTTTTCCCCACTAAAGTGTTTTCGAAAAAAAATTCATTTTTTGACCCACCCTATTGGACAGCCCTAGTTTAAATCGAATGGGATTATTAAATAAGGATATGAGGTATGATAATTTATTTTTTAAAAGGGTCACGGATATAATAATCCCTGACCATCCATTTTCTATTGACATGTAAAAACGTGCAAAGATCTAAAAGACAAGTCCTGACAAGTTTTAGTTCAGGGGAGAAATGATCAATTAATTGTGATTGTTCTAGAAAACTCCAATTCCTTGTATCCTCCTCTACTAGAATGATAACTATAGACTTGGTTGGTGTCATAACATATAAATTGCTGAAATAATAAATATTTTAGAAAATGAAAATGTAAGAAGAAGAATTTTTAAATATTCGAAATTCATTATTTTTTTATCTTATATGTAGTTGAGCTTATAATTTTGCTTTTAGTGAATTTTATTCTCGAAAAAAGCTTCACGTATTGTACAAATATACATTCATATTTCGAAAAAGGGAATAAATATATCTCTACATATAAATCTCAATATTTGTGATTTTATGTTGGGCCACACTCATTGCAGTGCTGAGCCGCATTCGCGGGCCACGAGTTGGACAGCCCTGATCTACATAATACTAAATCTAAATATAATTATTTTTATAAAATTCAATTATTTTTTTTAATTTTGTCCTTCTTCCGAAAAACATTTCTGATGGAGTACCTTATCAATATAGGTATATAATTATCATCAATTATGTATCGAAGCGCCGGTAGACTTAATTCCAATTATTTACTACTTTCTAATAAGAAACGACAAAAGAATCTCTATAGATTTTGGCGATCCAACAAAGTAATCTCTCCAAGAAAGTAAATGTTAAAAAATACTGGTAGCTCGATGTTTAACAGAATTGTAAAAACTTTTGACACATACTCCAAATACTACTATAATATAATAATAATTATAGCATGCTAATATAATCTACAAGTTATAGAAATAAAAATATAACAACACATTCTATTGCCCCCCACCCCCCTCCATAAGGTTTTCTCACAAGGTCAAATTAAAAAACTGGGGTTTTCCTGAGCATTTTTCCAGATAAATACTACAAACCGCTGATATTACAAGACTAAATTTCCCGAAATGCTCATATTTATAAATAAATTACTGATTCGACATTTCGGCGAATACCTATTTCAGGGCACGTGTGTTGGGATCCTATTGTATATACGTGTATCATTACTATAATTGCTCATTAAAAATATATTTTCCAAAAAAAAAAGCGCTTGACTTCGAATCGAGTTTACTCGGGATCTAATCTCACATTAGAACAATTTTCCTCTTTGTCAAAAATGTAAGGCACTTCTCTAAATTTAGGAGAAGGCATTGGGAAACCACCCTTGTGAAAAATCTCCCCAGGAAAATTACATTGGAAAGAATAATCTTCTTAATAATCGCCGAGGGTCGGAATCGAGTATGAGGCTTTGAAGAAGTTGTATGTTATTTTTATTTTTAATAAATATATTAGATTAGTAGGTATTCAAATAAAATTTTTAAAAAATGTAGTTCTTTTGGGTGATTTTAGCCAGCATCATTAAACAAGACTCTCACTTTATCCATCATTGATAGAATACTTTTTCATCTCAAAATATGTTTTAACTTATATAATAATTTATTTTTAAAAATTGTAGGATAAAACAATTTGTATATACCACGGAGAGAAAAGCATTTTCAGGGTCTTATAAAATAGCAAGACTGTTCGTCTTGATATATAAATATATATATTGTGTACAAGGGCGGATCCAGGAATTTTTTATGGGGGGAGAATGTATATAAGGTGCCCGATGTATATAAGATCTACTTTTTATCTCGAAAGTGTGTCGCGATCGAATTGTCCAAGCGGGGGGGTCAGAGACGCCGCCCCCCCCCCCCACACACACACTCACACATAGAACTTTATTTTCAATTTTAAAATTTTTTAAAAATAAATGTTTTTTTTTTTTACAAATTTCATATCTCATATTTTAAGTTCATTAAAATAAAAAAAATAAATAAAAAAATTGTTATAAATTCCCTGTCGATTTGTCCGCCGATTTTTTTTGTCCTCTGCGTGCGACGCACGTGTTGCACTCACGCCAGGCACGGGCATGTATGGGGGGGGGGGGGGGGGGCCCCCCCCGCGCCCCCTCCGCTCCCCCCCTGGATCTGCCCTTGATTGTGTATAATTTAATGAAAAATTGGCCACTGTAAAACCTGGGCGAAATTTAAGCCCGAGTATTTTCCTTTCGGTCACTACAGTGCATTCTGGGTCAACTTATTGTAAAGCTTTTGGTGTCCTTTTTCATGTTAACTTGGCTGCTAAATTTTTTAAACAAGTTTAATCTTTTGAAATTATTTTTTAATTATTTTGTAAATATATATTTGGACTTTGATATTTCAATATTTTCTTTAACAATTTTAGTTCTATTTAAGTTAATATATACTTCAGTAATTTATATTAACAATATTTATTAACAATTTATATATACTCTATACATTATTTTATCGTGTAATATACTTTTGTTGAAAATCTCGGTTCTCGTCTTCTCATATCATAATCGGGGCTAGAGTTGTTTTTGCCCATATGCTCTTGATACATTAATACCGATCCAATCTTATTTGTGCGAATTGTATCGCTCTACGACGGAATTGATGGGCGTGGTCTAAAGGGGAATCCTCGGTCTAGCGATCCTCGATTGTAATCACTCATTCTTATTCAGGGTTCATTCTTGTTCAGCTTTCTCGTTAGATATAAAGTATACACGTTTAGCTAATACCTATATTAGGGGTGGCGGTTGTTACAAACATAACCGATTTTCTCCACCTCTGTTTTAACCTAACAGTTATAACCGCCAAAAATAATCTGTTATTGAAATAATCGATTTACATTTTTTCGGGTCAAGGGGTTTAGCAAATTAAAAAAAATGTTTGAAAGTGGAGAAAAATGATTTTCACTCTCGATTTTTATGTCTTTCTTCTCGGAGTAAAGGTGTGTGTGTGTGTTACCATGTGAGTCCGTTTGTCTTAAAAAATTTCTTCTATTACCAAAATGTTTATATTTCAAAATCAAAGAATCGATCAAATTTTGGGCTATTTAGCTTCAGAACTTCCAGTTGATAAATATAGAAAATCAGAAAAAATAATAAAATAGGGAGATTTTTAACGATTTCAGCTAATGAACTGAAATATAAGTATATATATTAATAAGCTTCATCTTAGGGCTAAGTATCAACTTTCTTCATCGCTTACAAAAATTTGTTAAATCACTATAATTTCAGATAGCTTTTACTAAGTTTTTTTATCCAAATGAAGTTGGAAAATCTTATTTTTTTATTTTTAGCTGAAATATACTATCGTTGAAATGAAAGAGTGGCTTGAACAAATTAAATGTAAGGTGACATATTTTTGTCGATGGTACTTTTTGAATTTTGCCTTTCGTGTTTTGCATAAGGGTTCTTGTATATATGTATTACGAAAATCCACGGGAAAAAATTAAATTTAAAATTTAAAAAATACATCAATGAGTACATTAAAAACAACACAATATTATTTATAAATAGTAAATTTATAAACCCACTCATCCCGTTTGTTTGTTCTACTTTCAGTGACATTAAGAAATAAAAATAGATTTCTTAGTAACAATTCATGATTTAATTTTAAATTTGAAAACTATGATTATTTGTAACAGGCAAATTTCTTATATTATCTTTACAATAATCATTACTTAAAATTTGGTCTATTTTCCATTTCTTATTAATATATACCCATACTGTATTGACTTCTTTTATTCGAACCAAGTATATATTTTAATAATATATATATATCAAACTTATTTTATACTATTAAATATTTTAACTTTAGAAATTTTAATAAAACTTGAAAAAATGCGACAAAAGATAAATCGAAATCTTGTGAATCATCCTCTAAAAATAATCTATTTTCCGTCGGAAATTCTATTATCAAACCATTATTTCATTTTCTGATTTAGAATTTCTTAACATATTCAAACTATTATTCTAACTATAAAATTATATTAAATTGTGAAATATTTTATTTTTTATCTTGAATATTTTTTTTAGTATTGTTTGAAATATCAATCCTAAACGTGGATAACCCCTTCTTATCTCCCTTTCACGAAATTTTTTACTTATTTAATGGACTAATGGACGCTCCCTAATCAGCGTTAATTCAGTGGTGTCCAGTGGGGGGGGGGGTTTCATGAAACTGATGGAGGAGGGGTGACTCATGAAGCTAGGGGGGCACCCCTTGTTAAATTATATCAAGACGTATCCATAATAGACTATTAATCTAAATTAGTTGAAATTTTACTAAAATAGTTTTTGAGATATTTCAAACGATGGAAATACACTAATTTTTATTGTTCGATCACACTATTTCACCATATTGCGTTTGGTAAAGTAAAAAATTAATTTTGTATTAAGGGGATAATTAGTAATATCAGTTTTTTATTTGAAAATACAGGCATACGAGTGATTAATAAATATAATTATTTTCAAATTATGACTCATGATCTAGCTTTTATTATTATTCATATATTCATCTAGTGAAATTCCCATGCAACTATTTAATAGTTTCCTTGTTTAAAAACCAATAATACAGAGCAATGGTGGAGTGACAAAGGGGCAAGGTGGAGAAGTCTTCTTAAGAAAAATAAATAATTATCTTGAGTGCAATTTTATTTTGTTTTTATTTAATTTATTATTCCCTTTAAATTGATAAATGCACTTGTTTATATTTCTCTCAGTCATAGTCACATAGATAAAAACAATAAATTAAGTTTCCATGATAAATAAACTACATATGTATATATTTGCAAAAGTTTGTATTTCAATTTATTTCCGAAAATCACGACAGCCGTGATATCTCTTTGGGATATATATAGAATTAATGATTACATGTTAAATCACGCTAGCAAATTTTCTTAAAATTTTGAATATGTTACCTGTTTACAATGCGCTCTATTATTTAAGCAAAAATCAACTTCATAAGGGCTGTAAAAATTAAAACTTGGAGTACCTACTTGCTTCGATCTGGATTATATTTTACTGAGTTACTCTTTAGCAACTTCTGAAACTATTAGTTCATATATACTCAAAAGTTAGGGGGGGGGGTCTAAAGATGGCAGGGGTAGAAATTAAAACCCTTGGCCTTTTGTCTGATCTTTCCCTAATATTACTGTTTATCTCTAGATCCCTGCACTTCGTAGGCACTTAAGAAATATTTATTTTTTGCTCTTTAGTGGATTTTGAAATAAAATTGTGTTTTTATTAAATATATTTTTATTTATTAATTTTAGTCTTAAAAATTCATATTTAATGTATATTTATACTTATATTTTGAGTAGCTGAATTTTTACATAAATATTTCGCCAGAGTCCTAAAGATTATATGTGTAATATTTGGCCCACATCAGACAAGAGGCCAAGAAATTTAATTTTCCATCTTCCTCATTTATCCTCCATTTCTGGTAAATAATATATCCACCAATATAGTTTCAGAGATCCCTAAAGACCCTAAAATTGGGTCTAGGTCGAACCAAGCACTCCAAGTTTTAATTTTAGCCCAGTCCCCCCAATTTCTGGTAGTTGATTTTTCCCTTTATTGTTTTGTAATTGGAAAAATCTAAAATTTCGAGAAAATCGGATCTTTGGAAATATGTCTAAATTCGATTACAAGCAGGGGCCGAACTTAATATATTTATGGCTCACCCTCTCAAAATATTATTCTTTCGCAAATTATTACTCGGATCCTGACCACAAAAAATATCTATATATTTTTATTAGAAATAATACAATAGTTCTCATACCGCTGCACTGTTCTGATTCAATGATTGTTCACTGTTTTCATAATACATTTAATTTTTATTGTATTATGTGTTGTTAAGTAAACCAAAGGGTAAAAAAGTACAGAAAAATAGGATTTTGGTCTCCTATATTACTGCCCCCCCGGGCGTCGATCAGCGCCGGGCTAAGTCTGGAGCATTGTAGCTCCGCCACATTCTATTAAAGACAGACAGATAGACACATGGCAGACAGATAAATAGTCAGAGGAACCAAGTAAATAAAAGCATTTAAAAATAGTTCCTGATCAGACAGAGATTCTAATGAATAAAAACTAGCTACTAATACTTTATTATTTATACTGGCCAAAAAATAAAATTATATTGTCCAAAGTGTGATTTAATGTTGGCATTTTAGTATTTTTACTGATAAAAAAACAAAATTATACTGAACAAAATGCACTTTATTAATTACACTTTAGTACCTAGATGTGATCTAAACTTTAAATTCTCTAAGGGACTATAAAATAATCACCGATATGTATTAAAATAAAAATACAGACCAAAAAATAAATTATTCCTCTAAATTATATAAGAGAGAAATAATTAATAATGTTATCATCTTCTTTGTCTTCTTTTTATTGACAACTAACTAACTAATAAAGTATTGTTTTTTATCTTCTTAGAGTGCCATTGTAATATGATTTATAATTAGTAGTAATAGTAAAAGTGTAGTAATTCTATACCACATTTATTTAAGAATATTTATTGTTTTAACGCCTCCAAATTTTTGTTCAAAGAACAAAGAAAATTACGTGTTATAAGTATCAATTATAGCTTATTCGTATTAATTGAAGACTATTTCATGAAAATACTCAAAAAAACAAATTTCAATGTCTCTTTAGGTCTGTTGAATTGTAAGACTTTTTCAACTAGTTGTCCAACAGCAAAGATTGGTATAGAAAATCAAGACAGATGGTTAACTACTAAATCCGAGGTATTATTGATATCTTTTTTAATATGTCAGAAGGGTTGATTCAACCCTTCGGAAATTGAGCCCGATTGCCAAATATGGTTTGACTGCATGTTAAGATATAGAATCAAGTGATCGCGAAATTTTTTAATGATGAAGATTGATTCTTTGAATTACCGCGGGGTGAAACAACCCTTTTGAAATAATAAAAAATAATAATCCATAACACCTGAAATTTACTAGTTTACCTTCAACCTCTCTTGATTTTCTCTCTATAAATCTTTAATCTACTACTATCGACATTTGTCTTTTATATTTTTATACAAAGATTGCACACAGAAGCGCCAAACTCTGCTGTTCCTCTTCAAGGTGTATCATTTCGGAGAGTTTCTATGTAATAATTGCTATAATGAACTTGAGATTGTTATTAAATAAATTAATTCCACGATAGTTTTTGGGATTTATTCTTTTCTCTTTTTTTAAAAATTGGTTGTAAGTTTGCCATTCATTAGGTATTTTTGAGGTGTAAAATATTTGTTTACATAAAATTCTTTCCCATAATGGGGGACCTCCACATCATCTTTTTTATAATGCCATCATCTCCAGATGATCTACTATTTTTTAACATTTTTTACTTTACCATACAGGGTATGGTCAAGTATTGTAATCGTTCATGAAAAAAGTGTATTTTTTCCTTCTTTTTTTCAAAATATCTAAAAACGGCTCAAACTATTTCGATTAAAAAATTGAGCGAAACCATGGCATTTCGCTCTACAAAAAAGCCCTAATAAGTGAACATCGAAAATTATATTTTTCGGGATAATAATTGTTTTGTCAAAATGTCTGTTAGTTAGTTAGTTAGTCTGTGCGTTACCAAATTTTGTGGACGAGCTAGCTCAAAAACTAGTGTGAATATCGAAACCAAATTTCACACGTAGTTTTGGTCCATTGAAATTAAGAGCTGATTAGATTTTGGTGCACATCGACCCAAAATTAAGGGGGGTGGAGGGGAGGTTAAAAATTAAAATCTTTGCCAATCGACCAAACTCAACCAAATTTTGTATACATAATCAGTGGGATCCCAGAAGTCTAAAAAGCAAAAACTAACCCCCCTCCCCTACATGAATTTAAATAATTTTATTAAATATTAAATATAAGTGAGGGGCCAGGTTGTATTGTAAAGTCAAGTGGATGGCCACATCAGAACACGTTAGCTTATTTTTCATACCATCAGCAATATAATTTATCTCAAACTCAATCTGATTTTTGACTTGTGTTGCTAGGAGCCTCAGATTCGCCAGTGTAGAGATTAGTGAAATATTCTAGCCATTTTTTTCTTCGATAAGGTTGCTAATCAATATATAATCTTGTACCTCTTTCTTTTGATTCTGAACCGTTCTCCGAATTATCTTTTGTCACTCAAAAAAATATCTTTCTAATCCGTTATACCCGTCCCAAAAAATTCGTTTTATTTGTTTGATAAACTCATTTCTTATAGATTTATATGTAGTATATTCTTCTGGTGTTTGAAGAGTTTTAAATCGAATAAAAGTTTTTCTTTTTGTTTCTGATTATTTTATTACTTAGCAGAACCTTGGTGTTATTTCTTGTTTTTGGAATTTTGATTGTGAGTGCCAAGCGCTAATTTGTTATCCAATATTAGTAAATCTTATTAATGTAGTCTAAAATATTTTTACTAATCCTGTCAAATAATCAATTCAAAATCTTTTGCCTTTAGACTATTCCAACAATGCTATAGATATGAGTTAAAAGTTGGCATAAGAGATTATATAATTTTAAATTGTTACTACTAATGGCAGAGAAAAAATGAATAGCTTTTACAATCATATTTGAAATTGTAATGATTTAATGCAAATAAAAATATCAACAAAAAGTACTTTTTAAAATATTCTTATATAATATAATAATAAAGAAACAATGGAATTCTGGTATATAAAAATCAAACGATGGCCATGAAAAAGCATGTATGAGCGTATTGTAATCATAAAATGAGTCAAAAGTTTTTATTTTAATTAAAAAATTCAACTCTCCATTATATTGAAAATAAATTAATCACTGTTTTTTATTCGCCTTTCGGGCTTACGTGTCCTATCACCTGGAAAAACCTCTTTAAAAAAATATTGGTTTTACCAAGTTGAAAAAAAAAAATAATTTTCTATTTAAATTCGAATATAGATCTTTTCGTAAATTAGTCATAATTAATAAAATTTCATATAATTAAAAAATAATTAAATTATTCTAAACTACACAGATGGTAAGTATGAAATGTTTAACATTTTCAATTTCTTAAATGTAATTAGAAAACTTCTCTTAGATTTCACCAATTTTACTATCATCAGAATTATTTTAGAGAAATCCGGAAAGGAATAAGTATAGAAAAAAGTTTTGTTTTTAATTAAATTTAATTTTGTCACTTCAGGGCATCCGGTAGTTTATGTTTAAATTCAAGAATACATAATAATAGTTATTTTTTTATTTAACCAACATTCCATTGCAAATAGAGGGACAAGTTTTTTGTTAATTCTACCTATTAGTTAAATGGGCTAAATAAAAAATCAAAAAAACAAAAACACTTTTAGAAAAAAATTAGACCAAAGAAGCTTAAATATAAAATTTTTCATATTTATTGTATTAAATAGGTATATTTTAAAAAAATGATTATCTAAAGATATTTAAGATAATTAGGTAATAGATTACGACACATTAATTAAATTTTTCATTCAGTTCTTACAGCCCGGTAATCTTTTCATATTATTTGACCTAATTTTTTATCATTTTTGACTAGAAATTATCATTGATGCAAAGGAAGTATATGGATATTTTATTTTAAATATTAATCCGATTTATCTTTAGAAAAATATTTTATCAGCTTTTAACAAGGCAAATTGAAAAATTTCTGAAATCGAAAGCAAGATGGCGTATTGGCGATCGCTGATTGGTCAAATAGAGATCCTCCTCTTTTTGAGTTCCCTTAACACCGGAGATAAGCGTCTTAGTCTACCATTTGCTAATGATCTAATTCATTGCTCTTTTATTTAAGGAGAACCAACACCTTTCGGCATTTCTACGGATCGCTCTTCGCCATCGCAGTCAATGAGTGTCGTCCCCAACGAGCCCTGTTCCCTCAGCGAGTTTTCGAATTCTTTCGATTACCTGGTAAAGAGAATAATTATTTACACACTTATTTTTAAGAATATTATATTGTATTTGAACATTTTTTATCAAGTCCACATAATGTTCAAATTTTTTATTAGAAATCACCATTATGGGATGTACCTAGAAAAATATGACAAAAACGAAAGTTATATATTAACATAATTATGTCGTTTATCAAGCATATATAGTGTTAGTGAGATTAAATTTATTTTAATAAAATCTATCATTTAGAAATGGAATAAAAAATAACATACCTTACATAATTTGAAACAAAAAAAATATTGTGACCATCAGATTTTAAATTTTAATAATAACAAAATAGAGGTCGCACCCATAATTAGCTTAAATTAATTGGCCATCGAAAAAATTAATTACCTAGAAATTTTTTTGAAATATCCAAATAATAAATGAAAAAAATGTGAAATTTTGTTTTGATACCATTATTAACTTTTAAGTTTTATAAAAATTTGGAACTAACACACTAAACTCATAGTCATTCTGGCAAAATATTACTATTTCTTAAAATGACATTTTTTTATTTTTACAATTTAAGACTTTCTTGTAGACCAAAATGCCGTGATTTTCCCCCCCATTTTTGAAGTGAAAACTTCTATAGTCGCGGCAGGGCAAATTGGCCTGAACGTCACGCAAAATTGAAACGCTCCCCCTAGGGAAGAAAAATGAGAATCGCCCATACTCCCTGCACAGCATTTTCTATAGGCTCGACGTTTCTCCCTCTCCGACCCACCCCGCATTTGAGAGGATAGTGACGGAGAATCGCCTCTACTCTAGGTTTCACTTCTACTGCGCGAGAGTCTAACGTAAAGTTTTTTTGTTTTTGTTTTTTTTATCAAAATAGTTTCAGTCGTTTTTTAGATATTTTGATAAAGTCTTATCAAAGTTAATCAGTATTCATATTTCCAGGGCTGGGTGATTGCATTTCTCTTTACAATATTAATGAAATAAACTTGAAAGAATAAAATTTCGATGAAATTCCAAATTTGAAGTTAAAATCCCTGGGATTTATCAATTTTGAAATTCCACAACTGACATACAGACAAGAAAACCAGTGTATAACTTTGGTCTTATTTGTTTCAGTATAACGAAAAACAATTACAGATATTTTCTGAGAAAAACTAAAATTCGATTTTTGTGCTCTTTTCTTTTATTTACCACAAGTATTTAGCCCATAATCACTAGTTACAATCTGAAAGAATAGCTCGCAAGGCGGCCTCAGTATTGAATTCATTCAAAAATTTTCAATTAATTTGAGAACATATGATAAGCTAGAAAGAAAGATCAAACTGCTGTCAAAATGTTTGCATTTCCAAAACCAAAAGATGATTATATTTTGAGCTTCAGATATT
Organism: Forficula auricularia; assembly: GCA_024734495.1. Lineage (NCBI taxonomy): Eukaryota > Metazoa > Arthropoda > Insecta > Dermaptera > Forficulidae > Forficula > Forficula auricularia. Next base: position 2,779,472 of record JALMQS010000063.1, on the reverse strand, counting down.
CCAATTGAAATATGTATAAAATCAGAAAAATATGCTGTTTTTTGAGTAGCTCTTGAACGATTATAGCTTGAAAGAGGGGGTTTTTCCACAAAAGTATAATAACAAGCTGCTCATTTATACCAATTTTTAAGATTCCAGTTCTAAAGACTTGACCATTTGTAGAGAATAAATTGCAAAATTTACAAAATTTGTAAAGAGCGTTTAAAATCTTGAAAAAGTTTTCAATTTTTCTTCAATTTATGAATTCATTTATATGTAAGTGAAAGTAAAAAAAAAACATTATCAACCTTTTCTCAGATAGTTAAATTATATACTATCTGTACTTCGAAATAGACCGATATAAATCTCTACTAAGTCAAGTCAACTAGTCAACTAATATAAAAATAGAACAGACACCTAGAAAGTGACAATATGGTGTCATGGCATGGCAGATAAATACAAAAAACATTTTCATACACGTTTGGTATATAGATATTTATTATATTTCCAATAAATAAAAATAAAAATAAAAACTTCAATTCTGACATGGTGAGTCATATTGGGACTATTGCTCAACTTAGTCCAAGTGAACTTCAGACCACCGTGTGCGCGATTCTCAAATACACAATATCCCTTTTTGATCAAATTAGAAACAAATTCATCAATTGTTTACACGTAGGACTTTTAATGACTGAATTTCGTTTCCTCTTTTCCGAATTCTACAATTTTCAATCTTCCAAAAATCGGGTTCACAATCAATTTCTTTCTCATTCTAAATAGTATACTTAATAGTGAACACTTTATATACCATACATGTTCTCTAAAATATATAAATTACTTTAAAGTTAAGCTCTCTTTAAAGTTGAAAATAAGGCCTAAGCAAAATAGTGGTCTGTGAGCTGGTTCACCTGGGTACGACTAGAGATACACCTGTAAAAATAACAAATTCGTAATTATTAAATTTTTATTATTGGCATGAGTTTAAAAATGTCTGAAATCTGAAACTGATTTTTGAGCATGATTTTTTTCTGTATGTCTGTCTGTCTGGATTCATATGCCCAAGATCACTTAAGAAAAAAGGTCGTAAAAATTTTGTTCGAGTGGTAAAATGTTTATATTTAAAACCGAAAAACTGCTGAGATTTTGAGCTTTCTAGGTTCAGAATTTCTGGTTGAAAAATGCAAAAAATCTGAAAAAAATCGAATTTATAGATCAGTGTTTTACAACCTGTGGGTCGCGAAGCTTCAGTAAAAAAGAAAAAAGAAAAAAAACAAAGTTTAAAAATATATTTTTATTAAGAAAATGTTAATTAAAGGACATTTGTAGGTTAACATAAATCAACAAAACAAATATGAGTCACATTCGTCAACTAATTTCTCACATCGTGGATCCGTATACATATATAATTATATTTTTTTTATTAATTTGTATCAGGATAAAAATAAATAATAAATCAATACTTTTTTTTACTGTTTTTATGTGTTTTTTACTATAAAAAAAATAAAAATTGTACACAAAGTCACGAGCCGGGCCTCTCAAACAGCAGGGAGGTAGGGAATCGTGAAATTTTTTTTCATACTAAGGGGGTCGCGTCATGAAAAACGTTGAAAAACACTGCTATAGAGTATCTTGATCGATTTTAGCTAATGAACAACTGTGATTTGGCAGATAAATTTGTAGTGATAAGCTGGACCTTTCTATAAAGCATCTACTTCAAAAAGCCCAACATTTTCGGAGTTCGTAACAGGTGTTGAAATTTTTTCACTTTTTTCTCTAAATATATTCTTTTTTTTTACTGTATCACTCTTGAACATTCTCTTTCATTTATTCCCTCCTCCCCCAAATGTCTTACATTATACCCTTTATATTTTTGATTTAATAATAAATTTACAATGAATCTAATAAAAGTGATATTTTGAAATTTATTGCAAAAATAAAAACATCAATCCTAAGAGAAAGGGAGTTCGAGACTGCTTATCTATCTTGTTGATCTTCGAAAAATCTTTTGTATTTCTCCAGAGTGACAACGTCTGCATACGAAATATTTTAATAAAAAAAATTGTTAATAATAATGTTAATTTCGAATAAAAATCTTTGTTTTGATAATATTAATAAAAAGAATATTGAGATAAATTTTTTCTCATTATAAAAACATTTATTTAACACAAAAACGATTTCAACAAATAGAGTTACTAGTGCTTTTGTCAAATTCTGTTGGCTGCAAATAGCTTTTTATTTTTACATTTATGAATAACTGATTAACTAGACTGTCAAATCTATTTAAAAATGTATCATTCGATTAATAAAAGTTGATTTATTGATCTGTATAAATTTGTTGAAAATGGTATAATTTATATAGAAGTTATAGCCCTTTTAAAAGCTTGGTCCATTTACTTCCATGTGAAAAGGACACTTTTCAATAATTTATTTCTCGGTAATGGGACAGACGATCAACTTAAAATTTCGGTAATAAATATTTAATGCATCAATGATTCTATGGTAAAAATTTGGGAATTTTCTTATTAAAATGATAAATAGTCCCGAACCTCCTTAAACTATACTATACTACATACCAGCGGTGTCCACAACGTGGCTCTCGAACCGCATGCGGCTCTTCAGTCAATCTCGTGCGGCTCTTGAACCCTCTTGAATAATACTGATTTTAGAAAGTATAATAATTAAATTAAAAAAATAATAATACAAAAATTAAACTAAGAGAGAAACTAAAATTGCAAGAGGATGAAGGACTAAAAGGATTCAAACGAATTGCCGTTTCGGCCATACAGTTTTGGAAGAAGGTCCCAGAAGAAAAATACCCACTAACAAAAGAATGTGCTAAGAGACTAATCTCAATATTTGGAACTACTTATGTGTGTGAATCACTGTACTCAACGCTTAAGTTAATTAAATCTAAATATCGATCCGAACTAACTGATGAACATTTAAGTGCGAACTGCGCTTACCAATTATTAGCCAGATTTCAAACAACTAACAGCCAACATGAACATTTGTAAAATCACTTCTCAAAAGTAAAATGTTATTTTTTTTTATTGTAATTGAACACTAATTTTATAAGTAAGTAGAGCAAAAAATAAATGTTACTTCATTTATATTTAATAAAATAATAAATGTGTCTTTTTTTTAATAAACCATTAATTAATCTCCAAACAATGTGGCTCGCTTTGAAACAGTTTTATAAATTTGCGGCACCCAAAGTTAAGGTTACTGGCCACCCCTGCTATATACTATATCCAACTATATATTATTAAACCGTTTCGATTTCCAGGACAATTTTTTTTTTATGTTGAGTATCTTTTCCGGCCAGCAAATCCCCACTGATGATTTGTCTCACTAACATGCAATCGAAAAGGCATGATATGAGTCACTGTGTGAATTCCGAGATGTTCTTCGGTTATCTCTTCAGGCCAACTCCCCTAGCCCCCTCCGCCAAGCATCAGTTCGATGAAAAGCGAATAAGGAAAACTTGCCATTTAATTCACGGCATAGATGAATTGTTATCACATATCTGTATGATAAAAATAAACATCAATTAATACTTTTCATATAAATTTTGTATTCGGTATCAAAAACTTGTTGAGATAGATAAATTGAAATTTTGACACTTTCTTTGAAAGAGTGATGATTCCTCGACTGTGATATTTTTTTTTTTTTACATTGAATAAGCTGTTTCTGCATCTGTTCGGGAGCTTCATGTTGGGATTTGCACTTCTCATTAATTAAATTTATGTCAATATGTAACAAATACTATAGTAAAAATGGATATAAAGCATTCTTTATTCAATAAGAAACCCATATAGTTATTGTCACGCTCTTTTCCTAGAGCAGAATATTTTCTATGAAAAAAAATCATAGAGAAGTATGCTGTGCTTGATGCAAATAAATATGCAAATATATATATATATACTCTATATAATTTTATTTGTTTGTGAATTTGGTTTCGAATACTTGGTCTTCATTATGTCTTTTTTTTTAGAAATAATTTATTGAGCATAATGTCCTAATTGTATCAGGTGACGTATAGTGAATAACCTACCATTCAGTTGATACTTTATGCCGAGGGGTGATCCGCGATTGGAAGTAGTTGTACACCTCTTTGGAAGTATTTTGGAAGTACTTGGAAATATTTGGAAGTACTTGGAAATATTTGGAATTACTTGGAAATATTTGGAAGTACTTGAAAATATTTAGAAGTACAAGTGGAAGTATGTGTACAGCATATTAGGTCGCGGTTCACCCCTCGCTTTATGCTTAAAATAAAAAAAAAAACAATATTTTTAAAAAAGGCTCTAGATCAAGACCAAGTCTTCAAAACTATATACTCAAACAGATAAAATTAGATTGATTTTATGTAATATATACCAAGTAATAAATTGATAATAAGTAAAAATGTATTTTTCTAGGTGGGTTTCACAAATAAAGCAAATATATGTTTTGAGTTTTTATCTCGATATATATTTCGGGTTATGAGCCCATCATCAGGAGTTACAAAAGAAAACGTAATGTAATAAGTATTTATTTATATCCCTATTTGTGTATTTTTATTTGTATCAAGCAGGGGGCACTTTTTTAGTTTTTCTCTTATAAAATCAACAACTTTGCTTCTCTCTAAAAGAAAAACTTTTTAATTTAAGAATATTTTCATTACCATACTACTCATTATTCTCTAGTGAACTTAAGCTAAGACTAAATATTCTTTTATAAAAATAATAAATAATTATTTTCCGTATTTTAATAGAATTTCATCAACTATTCACAAGAATATTATATCTTTCTAATTAAGAATCATTTTTACTAGTGGAATATGAGTGTAATGAATTACGCTGTGTTATATCTATACACTAAATATACTTTCTTAAAACAAGAAATAAAAGTTGGTATACCGAAGTGTTTTTTTTTACTAACGACCTCCAATTTGAGAAAAAAAGAAATTCTAAGAGAATGAGTCAGTATTAATCATACAGGTAAATGAATGCTAACCTATTCATCGACATGCTGTAAGCACATAAATACAAAATAAAAAGAACAAGTATTATTGAGGCTCCAATTTGCATTAGTTATACCAGTATTCATAAAATGCCAGATTTAGTAAAATAAATAAAATCTCACTGATTTAAGTCGGTTTTTGATTAAAACATCTTTACTGGCGCCCTTGGAAAATTTCGGGATAGAGCGACTAATTTAGATAAAACGGAAGTGACGCAATGGCTAGGAATGGCTGTTATGTGTGACTATAGGCAACCGTAGCTATTTTTTAAAATAGGAATACATTTGTGAATTATTTTATAGAAATCATATTTCAAGGAAAATTAACTCTTTAATTTTTTTTTTAATTATCTAAAGTTTCAGTCCCAAAAATAGTAACATTCCCGCACACACTATTTGAGCCAGTGTGACCATTTGCATCTCTGAATGAGGTAGTGTTCAGTTAGGATCCCATAGGGTTTACAAACTTCAAACATTCAAGACCTATATCCACGGGTACTTTCAACTCCGAACCAACCAACCGCTGAATTTTCTTTCTCTTTTCACGATTTAAGTCTCTTGATTTATTTTCGGTGTTGTGACATATTGGTGTTATACCTTTATCACTATCATTAAATAACAAAACAACATAAATGAGAGGATTAGTAAGGGACTGATTGAAAAATCAATCATGTAAATTTATAGTGAAATGGGAAAGAAACATGAAATAAGAGGGAAAATAAAACTAAAAATAAATAAATAAATAAATAAATGGTAACAATTAATCAATAGTGCGAAGAAAATAGAAAAAATATATGACAAATAAATAATAGATTATAGAATTAAGAAGATTCATGATTGAGCATTCTCTATTGATGATGGACAATTGTAGACCTCATCGAAAATATTTTTTTTCTCGAGATTAGCAGAGTTGTTGATTCATAAAGAGAAATTAATGAGGTTGTCCTCTGTATGGTACAAATAAATCTATACTAACGATAAATATTTTATCTGTTATTTCTTTCTAATGTGTTCAATTAGCCGATTGAATATAGAAAAATTCGTATTGTTGTTATAGCAAGTCAGACACATTAATCGTTTGGTATGGGGCTGGCTTGCAACAATAAAACGAATTATACACGAACTATAGTCTTAAACAAATAATTTATATATATGTTAACATTCTAAATGGGCATTGTAGTAAATTTATATATATATATATATCCTTAATAACAAAATAGATATTTAAATTTGGTATGTATATGAAGATGTTTATTTGCAACAAGCAGAGGACAACCTCATTGTTTACTCTTTATGAATTGTCTACCTGTTTATAAACTATCACCTGCACCAAATTTACATCTCATTAAAAATGTGCAATCTAGATGGTTTTACCCTAAACTTTTCTTTTGATAAAAAAAATTATATGAAAGATCCCCCCTTAATTTTTGCTGAAAAATCACCCTTTAAAATATTTCAAATCAATTTAGAAACACCCTGTATATGTGTCATTAAGGAACAGATCTTATATTTAAAAAATGGTACATGATACTTTAAATATATATTACATTATTATTATTTTATTAAAATAAAATGATCTGTGGTTCCTTGAGATATGCAACCATATTGACTCGGAGGCGTTCTTTTGTGTTGGGACGCCTTGCTGCATAATGGAATTTAGTCATTTACATTTAATACTTAATTGAATTTTAAGTATTATTTAGTTACTTTACAAATCTCCTATTACATATTTTATTTTCTATTTCATTTTAACTAGAAACAATTGGTTATAAAAGGAAGTTATTCGAAAAATGATAGAATTTATACAAATAATAATACCTGTGGCGTATCCAGAATTTTTTTTACATTTTTAATTTTACAATAATAATTCTTAAAAATTATATAAGCATATAATTTAATTACTCTTAAATTATCTAATATGTAGAAAAAAATGATTAATAATGATAAACACAAATGCTTTTTTATTCATATTATTCTTTTTCCATAATACAATTTACTTGGAAGAATGGGAGGAAGGCCTTTACCTGCCTGCCGGGTGGGCCGAGTTATTGAATTCACTCGGAATGGGCTACTTTCCCATAATTTTTTTATTTGCTAATAATGAGTCTTTATAGTTAAAGAAAATAAATTCCATCCAAGTAGCCCATTCTTTTTTGCTTATCGAGTTTAGTAATGGCTTAAACGTGGAGAAAAACAATTTTCAAACATTATTTATTTTTTATCTGTACCAAAACATGTGTAATGTGCATTTATAAAACGAAGGGCTGGTTAGATTTTAGTTTTCCTAGGTTGAGGACTCTGTCTCAAAAATGTAGAAAATCAGAAAAAATCAAATATGGGGAGCTATCGAACGATTTTAACGGTTAAATTTAAATTTGGCCCATGTATTTGTGTTAATAAACTCACCTCTTTGTCACTTTTCTTTCTCAAACCATTCGATTAAAAAATTGCAAAAATTGCTAGTACTGCATATTCTCCACTTTTTCTCCAATTTATTTCAAAATAAATGCACTAATAAACAAAAAATATGTAGTGAATAGCTCTTCATTTTGGTGGAGTCTCCTTAGTCCTCCCACTAGATAAACGGCTAAATATTATATTATTTTTATAGATTTAATTTTTTTAAGTATGACTTCCATTAAATTAATTGACGTAAAATAGAATTAGGATTGGCTTATCAATTAATTGACAAGTTTTTTTTATTTATTTTTAGCACAATTACGATGGAGAGAGAACTTTTTATGATTTAAATGTTTCGGAAACTGAGAAAAGTAATACAAGTAATATGGACCAAAACCATTCTGACAATTTTGATTCTAATGTGGAAACAACAGCTGAATTAAAACAAAGTATATTTTCAGGTACATAAATCACAAATTGTATTATGATATATAACTAGTCTTATTTGTTCTAAATTAATAAAAATGAACATTTTCAGTTGAAAATATTGATGACGATACTCATCCTGATTGGATCAATGAAGATGTTCATTGGGGCTACAGCAATTCAAATAATCATCATATGCACACTCCTCAGCATCACCATCATCAACATCATCATCAGGATACAATTTTAGATATTAGTTCAAACCATCCAGGTAGTAATTTTTTTTCAAGGAACCCTGATGACAACTTTGGAGAAGATCCATACACGTTTCCTCTGTCATCAGCTTCCATTAATCAAAATCCACGAGGTGAGTTCAATAATAATTAAAAAAAAAAAATTAAAAAATTATTTACTAACAAATTATTTTATAATAAACATTTTTTTTTCCAAAAGATTTACTGGACAAATATCAGAATCAATCATCCTCCCCAAGATCCGATTCTGGCATTGATTCAGACTCCCGTAAGTAGAAATCGAATGTTTTATTTTTAAGAGTGAAAATATTTTTTTTTTTAATTCATTTAATGTTTTATAGATGATGAGCCAATTAAACAAAAACCACCGGGACGTCGACCTGGTAGGCCACCAGGCACTAAATCTAAAAAGAAATTGCGTAAGTGGTTTTTCACCTTTCTTATACTGGATTGAAGTAGTTATTAGAAATTTTATCTTAAAAATTTTCATAAATAACAAGATTATCTAGTATTCTTTATCAAAATTACGATAACGAAAATATTAATTGCAAACTAATTAAAACAAGTTTTCCATATTATTCTAAGTAAATTCAGCAACTTTTTTGTTTTGTTTGATAATATTTAAAATTTGTTAATCATCGATCAGGAGCCTTAAAGATCTTCCAGAAACCACAAGTTTCTGGTTGCGACGACAATGAAAATTTTTTAAGAATTATATTTTAGGAGATAGCCGTGTATAAATTGGAATAGCTATGTTTCACTTCAATTTTTGGTTTTATTATCCAAATATATCTTGGTTAGTTAATACTAGCGACGACACCCGCCTTTTGCAGGTCTCTTCCTAGCTAAGGGGGCTTCACCCCCTGGGTCCCCTCCCGCTCCTCTCAACCCTCTTGCCTCCTCCACCTCCGATCACTCCCTAACCACCAACCCTATCCCTGTCTCCCTGAACCCATCACTCGCATCCGATCACATTACACCCCACTAAACCTATCTCCCCTCTCCTCCATTCACTCTTCATCCTACCAAACCTACCTACCCACATCTGAATTTTCTCCACCTCACCAAGCTTCTCCCCACCCCCCAGAACCTCCCGCCTATCCTTTCTTATTTAACCCCTATGTCAGAGAAGTAATATCATCTCTAAATTTCACGTTTCTATATCTAGTGTTTTGGGCTATGAGCTGGGGGACGGACATAGCTACAGAAACACATTCAAATGCTGGGGACGGACATAGCCACACAAATGTCTTTCGCTAGTAGTAGATGTCAATATAATGTTTATTATTCATAATTTTATTTTATAAAAACATCTTCTTTTTTTTGAAATTCAAGTCCCACTTCTAGAACAGTTATTTCTATAAACATTGACAAAAAATAAAATGTTTTTATTTTATTGAAGGAGACAATAAAAGAGTGTGTCTTCTGCTGGAATTATACATTTTATTTATAACGACACTATAGTTTCGAGAGCTTTGCTCTCTTCATCAGTCTATTACAATTCATACACTAATTCCTGTGAATCAATTGTAATAGATTGATCGAGAGGGCAAAGCTTTCGAAACTATAGTCTCGCATTATAAATAAATTTTATAATTCTAGCAGAAGACACACTCTTTTATTGTCTCATTCAATATATAAAAATTTTGCTACTCTCGGCAAAAAACTTTCAATTTGTTTTTATTTTATTTTTTCAGCAATTAAAATTGGTCGATTATGGGAATTCTTACGTGATCTTTTACATAATCCACATTATTGTCCACGGTTAATTGAATGGGAAGATCATTCCATTGGAACATTCCGTTTCAAAGACAGCAGCCAAGTTGCCCAGTTATGGGGAAAAATCAAAAAGAATGAAAGCATGAATTACGAAAAGTTGAGCCGAGCAATGAGGTAAATAAAAAAATATATTTATTTAAAAAAATTTTAAAATTAATTTCAAACATCTTGATAAAGAAACTTTTAATAAAGATATTAAAAATCATATTGAATTTAAATTTGATTGATTTATGAATTAATTTAAAAATATAAAAACAAGGAATTAATATATTTTATAGATAATTTTATGTATCGAATGCCAGAAAATATTGACAGTAAACTAAATTCCAAAGAGAATGAATTTTGTTCATAGACAAGTAATATCTGAATACCCCCCCCCGAAATTTTCATGTTTTTGAAGGGTGGAGCAAAAGTTTTTGCCCTTGAGGTGAAATTTTCTCATAATTTAATTAATAATGAAATTTTTTTAGAATTTAATTAATACCAAATATTAATTAATTGTCTTGAACTAGAAAATACTAAATAAAGGCTTTCAAACATTCCATTCCAAATCTATTTTTTCAAATTCATTCATAGTGAATCTATAAATCTAACTCTTATTACTCATAGAAGGCTAGTTAGCCTGAATTAATAATTTCTCATAAGGGGGTAGTTTCCTAATCGTTTCAGAACAAATACCTGGTGTTGTCGCATGAAAATGCATAATATAATAGTATTTACTCAAAAATAAAAAATATACTTACTTTCCCCTTCTCAACGAGTTAAAAAACTTACATTTATAAATTTGTAATGGTTCTAAAGTGATTCAGAAAGATTGAAAATTTTAATTTTAAATTTAAATTTCTTGAAAATTGAAAAAAATTGATGTTAGATACTAATAATTTGTTTTGCAATATGAAAATTATTCGATTTTCGAATTAATCCTTTGGAACAAATAAAAATTTAACAAATCTATTCTGCTTCAAAGACAAAAAATCTCAGCGAAAATTTCTGTTTTCTCTCTCAATTAATTATCCAAAGGGTAAATCAAAATCTGGACGGGACACTACCAATTCTGAAGATTTAGGTTTATAAAAGTTTTACTAAATAACTACTAAAATAATCTCTTGTAAGGAGAAAGATGGTATATTGTATTCCTAAAAGGGGGGCTAACTTCCAATAAAGTCATTTTCTAATCTACATATTATGCCTATTGAGAAATTTTTTCTAAATGCTTTGAGTCTTTTTAGATACATACATTAGCTTAAACTATCTTTAAGTATATAACATTACTTTCAAAAAATTCCTGTCAACATGATTACGTTCAATACAAATACGAAAAAATAGAAAATTGTAATTATTATAATTCATGTTCACTATATAAAATAAAAGTAGTCATTTAAACATTTCTAATTAATTATTTAAATAGTTCATGTTGAATTTGAAATATTATTATATTAAATTTAATTCTTTTAATTTACAGATATTATTATCGGACTGATGTTTTACGGGCATGTGTTGGAAAACGTCTTGTATACCAATTCGGAGATAAAGCTGTAAATTGGAGATGCGCGACCCCGAATTTTATGAAATCATTAAATAAAAATATGTGTAACAACAATTCAAAAATAACTTGCTCTACATGTGATATGGTTAAGACAAAGCGATTTCCTTTAAAATATTTATACTAAAAGTCAAAACATGTAATGGGATCTCTTGTACATATTTTTCCAAAGATTTTCTAAATGTATTGAATATTTTAATATATTTATTGTTTTTGTATATACATATTATGACGCCCTTGTCTAATGGAAATCAAGCAATAGAGCTCTTGGGTTCGAGTCCAATTCAGCCAGCATTTGCCACCGTAATTACCTTGCAGGCGCCTAAACTAATTTAGGGAAGATACTCGAGTAAATATTTCTCAAGACATTATTTTGGAGAAAATCTCCAATGCAGTCGCCGGTCGGGAGACCGAATATGACACTTAAGAGATGTACATAAATATATGAATATAGGAAAAATACTATCTTGATGATATTTTTATATATAAAAAAATAGCTACTATTTCTATATAAACTTATTATATTTACCTGATGAAAATAAATTGTTCTTCCATTTGTCCATTTTATAAGAGAAAAATTTACATTTAATTATTTGAATTTTTGAATATTTTATTTTTCTACATTTTTAGATTTAACTATATTAAGTAGATTTCAAAGAAATATACCTATTGGGCTCACTCTCATGGTGCGACTTCAGGAAAATTTCATCATAGTTTTTCCGATCATGGCTCCTAGACCCCAAAACCACCCTCTATTCAAAAGTTTATATATATATATATGTGGGGGAGTATGTATCGCAATTTTGTGGCTGCCCTGCAGGCCGCAACGTTATACCGATTGCAATAAAATTTGGCACAAAATTTAGTGATGTAAACAAGAACTGATTAGTTTTTGGTGTCTTCAGGCCCAAGGGGGTGGAAATGGTGGGGGGTTGAAATCTTAAAAAAAATCATAACATCGTTAATATGAATGATACCAGTTTGGTTGCAAATGGCTAATATTCTACTAATTAACCTCTACAACTTGTATCTAAAAAATTTTTGATCGGAGCAGTCTAAAGGTGGGTAGAGCCCCTTCGAAATCTACCTCTTCCTACGGCATGCCGCAAGGAATTATTTTTATTATCAGGAATAAATAATTTATTAATATTATTTATAATAAAATTTCCCACCTGATAGTTGATAATATATACCTAATTATAAAAATATGTTGAATGTTAAAAAAAAAAATTGAAAATTTGTCTTCTAGTTATGGATTAAAATGAAATTAAAAATACCTCTGCTATTCTCGTCAAAATATCATTTTAAATTCATATATTTAATAATAAAATTCAATTTTAAATATTTATACAACATATAAGTAGTAATTTATCAATCACCTCAAAAATGTATTTAATTTTTTATTTATATTTGTATATTTTAATGAAAAATTGGCAGAAACATTGATGAAATAATTTAACTTTTCTATTGATTTAATTATTTAAGACATCTTTTTTATATTGAAATATACTTAAGTATATTATTATGAATATTAAAGTCAATTATTTATAACACAAAAAAATATAAATATTTTGAAACAAGAAAGTATTACTATTCATTTATATTTTTTAACACATGTTTATAATAATTGTTATTACAAAAAAATAAATCAGTTTTTATTAATAATATTTCTGTTTTTGTTTTTAATATAATTTATTATATTTTTACTTTATCCAATTTGAAGCATGGGTAAAGTATTGTAATCGGTCTCGCGGCAAGCGCGGCTTCAAAGGCTCCTCTGCAGATAAAGACTACGGAACCCATGGTATCAATTAAAGTCATCTTAAGATGGGAAAAATTCCCTCACATCGAAATTATCAGAATATGCAACATTATCCTTCTGTCCAACAATTATTTTTGCAAAACAGACAGAAGGATAATGTTGCATATTGTAATAATTTCGATGTGAGGGAATTTTTCCTATCTTAAGATTGTTCCAAGGCTGAAGATGACATATTTGTAAATGTCGAAACGTTCCTGGGTGACAATAGAATAAAGAAAAATAAAAGATAAAAATGTCTTTTTTTTGTCAAAAAAGAATAAAATTAACACCTATTTAAAAGAGAATTGGTATCCTCAAAAAATTTAGATATATATATATATAAATAAAAGATTCTCATTTATAATTTAAATTGTTAATTCTTTATTTTCCTGACCAAGGCAATCCCAAATAATCGCTAAAAGCTAAGACCAATAAATAATTATTTAATTCAGAATTAACTGATGATGAATCATATTTAGAAATTGGTCGACAAAATTTTTGAAAAATCATCGGTGCAATTAATATATAAAAGTTGTACAACAACATAAGCAACACATGGATTTTATGCTTGAGTCCCATCACAAAGGTAAGCTTTATTTATGAATTTCAATTCTGATAAGATTATCATTAACCTCATTCATTTTATTTTAATATATATGTTTATATATTGTTTTAAATCATATATAGGAATATAGGTATATATATTATACATATGATGTAAACCTTTTTAAAAATATAGCCTCACTGGAACTATCTCAATATTAATATAAAAAAAAAAAAAAAAAATTAAAAAGCCAGTATCAAACATGCTATTAGATGTGTTTAATTTAGTTGTCAGAAGTTTTGAGCTAGATTTCTTATAGCTATACCTATATACATAATATATGTACCTATATATATAAGTATTATCCCTCTATCAATGAAAAAATTGGCAAATTCAGTTGGTTTATAAAATATAAAAATTAATTTTAATATCATATCTTAAAGCTTAGATTAAATTTAAAGAAAAAACCCCAAAACTTTATTGCAAATTTTAGTGATTTGATAATGTTTTGTCCTTGAACGGTTTGAACTAGAAAATTGACCCTGACACAGAGATACAGTTTATTAATTCGAACTCGTTTGTCAAATTTTAGCTTATTTGCTTCTCTCTTTCAAGAGCATCCAAGATAATAATTGATTTTTTTTTTTATTTTATCATAGAAAACTCTCGAATATTCATGCTAATCACCAGACAAAACGGCACGAATATTTGAAAAACACGGATAATAAAAAAGTTCAAATTTAGCAATAAAAAAACGCATAAGATACCTAAGTGCGAGGGGTGAACCGCAATTGGAATTAGGTGTACACGGTCTTTGAAATTACTTTGGAATTCATTAGATAATCTATTCTCTTCCATAACTTTTAAGGAGTTCGGTGTTGGTTCTAGGTGAAACATTTTAATATAATAATAAAACTAAGATACGAGGTAGGTTTCACAAAAAAGAAATAAAACAAAATTGAGTTTTGAGTTCGATTTATTTCGGGGGTTAGCCCATCTTAAAGCCACTTCCATAGCCAAAATTACCTGGTTAAATGAAGAACTGAAGAAATGGTACGCTACTAGATATTTTCTAAATCTACACCTCAAAGTCATACATCTACACTTGGCCAAAATACTACACGCAGCGCAACTGGAAATTTTCGAGCGAGAAATTCGAGATGAAATAGTAGAATACAGGCATGAACTTTATATTAAAAAATTAAAAAAACTAACTTTTCTTCAAAATAAACATAATCCAAAAAAAGACGTAAGTGCAAATAACAAAAATCTCACTCCTGTTCCCTTCCACACTAGAGTGGTTAATCTAACGGACATCCATTTCGATCCCAATGAAATGGACATTCTAAACAAAGGCCTAAAATATTCCCCAAATCAAAATTTGACTCCCAAATTAATACATTCCCTAGTCATTGACACTGAAATTGCCGTAAGAGATCAACCAACCCCAATCAAAACAGAAATAGCTATAACAATTCATAAACTAACTAAAAGGGAATCTCAAACCCCTAAAGTTAATCACCAAGAGAAAACAATAATCCAGGACATCAAAACCAAAATTAATTCCAACAACCTCATACTAACCAAAGCAGATAAAGGACAGGCCATCACCATCTTGAAGAAATGAAATCCAAAATGTCGAAGAATTTATTTCTACAAGTGGTGCTCAACTTTTACCTTCCGATCCGACTCCAAAATTTCAGAAACAAATAATTAATACATTAAATAAATCCTCCAACTACCTCCCTAAAAATCAAAACTTGTATTCCCTCAGAATAATGAATCCACATGCACCTATCCTTTATGGTCTTCCCAAACTACATAAAATTGACCACCCCATTAGACCAGTAGTATCCTATATCAATGCCCCCGCATACAAATTATGTAAATATCTTAATAATATCTTGCAAGATATATTTACTTCTAAATTCTCTATTAAAAATTCCCTAGAACTTACACAGGCTTTAGAACATATAAATATTCAAAATTCCTACAAACTCATTTCGTTCGACGTTAAAAATCTTTTCCCCTCGATCCCGCTTTCGGACTTAAAAATAATATTAGATGAACTTATTAACTTAAATATTACAGACCCATCTCGAAATAATCATATTCGCCAATTACTAGACCTATGCCTAAACCAAAATTATTTTCTCTTTAATAATAACTACTATAAACCACAAAAAGGATTAGCCATGGGTAGTCCCCTTAGCCCCTTGCTTTCAGAAATTTATATGTCTCATTTAGAACAAACCATTCTTAGCCCAACCAACCACTATTTCAAAGATATTGTGTTCTGGCGTAGATACGTAGACGATATTTTTGTCATATGGTCTGGCACTAAAAGACAAATTAATCTATTCCAACAATATCGTAATACTCTCCATGAAAATATACAATTTACTTCTGAAATAGGTACAAATAATACTCTCGCTTTCTTGGACCTTCAAATAACTATTTCACATCAAAAATTACACTATGAAATATATAGAAAACCCACTTTCACGGACACAGTCATTCCCTTCTCATCTAATCACCCCATTAATACAAAATTTGCAGCATTCTATTCAATGATTCATAGACTCCTCAGTATACCTATGAATACTATAAATTTCAATCAAGAGCTTAACATCATTCAGAATATAGCCCTGAATAATGGATATAACATTTCGACTATCAACAAAATTTATAATAAAATCAAACGTAAATTCACTATCTCACACTTACACTCATTAGAATCTGGAACCGAAAAAATATATAGAAGAATACCCTTCATTTCTAATCATCTGACATCTCCATTAGCTTATACCCTTAGATCATATGGAATCACTCCTGCTTTATACAACAACAACAATTTAGGCTCTCAATTAATTAACAATAAAATAGACAAAATAGATAAATTAGACAAATCAGGAGTGTATAAATTAACTTGTCAAGATTGCGACGCTTTTTATATTGGGCAGACAGGTCGCGCTTTCAAAATACGTTACTCCGAGCATGTAAGAGCCCTTAACCACCTCAACAAATCCGATAACATTAATTTAGATTCGACCTCAGCCTTCGCAATTCACTTACATGATTCTAACCATTCACCCTCTAATAATAACCCTATCCCCATTCATTTCGAAAGAAAAGGCCTTAAATTGGACCTCCTGGAATCCACCGAGATAAAAATAGCCCTCTCTAATAATTCAAATATTTTAAATAATCAATTGGAAGTGTATAAAAATACAATTATTGATTATATGTTATAATAAATTAAATAAACATTCCTTTCATTGTTTGCACATTATATTAGGGTAATTGCACTCTCTTATATACCTTTTAAGTTGTACCTTCTCAGGTACCTGTCCATTCGCTATTATAATATCAGGTATAGATAGATCCCTTTCACCCAGCTCAAATCTCAATAGAAAATATTAATCCTTAGAACAACAACTCCCCCCCCCTCTTCCCCTACATTCCCCCCACCATATACATTTTTAAAAAAATTTTAAAAATTGTTACTTGTAAAACTATTTTTCCAATATGTAATCAGTTTTCTTAGACTCCTGATGATGGGCTAACCCCCGAAATATATCGAACTCAAAACTCAATTTTGTTTTATTTCTTTTTTGTGAAACCTACCTCGTATCTTAGTTTTATTATTATATTCTCTTCCACTTGGAAATGAAAGTGGAAGTGGAAGTAGGTGTACACGATTTTAGGTCGCGGTTCACCCCTCGCCCATATATATTCATGTCATATGATTACCACATACCTTATAAAAAATAAACTATGAACATGAAAAGCAAGTAAATTTAAACCATAAACATGAAGAAATAAATATATGAGCCGTTTATTTTGAAAAAAAAAAAAAAATGTTTTAATGCCAGTTTTAATTAGGCATAGATCCATAGATGTCTTCTTTTCATGTTTTTAATATCACAGTCAATGGAGTACAATACCCTCATGAATTTATCTAAATATATATAAATATATGTAATTATTTATAAAAATATAAATATAAATAATTAAATATCCCAGCGCCTCCCAATCGAATGCAGACCCCAAAGGGTTCGAACCCCAGCTATCCTTTTGTCTATAATAAAAATATAATTTTCTTCGCTCCCTAAAATTTAACTTTCTACATAATTGTATTTGTGTTTTTCATTTTATGAAGGAAAAACTGTGATTTTTTGAAAAAATTGATCATTTCCTGTCATAAAAAATCCTAGATATCTATAAATTTAATACTTTTAACAAAAAAGTGGTTCAAGTAAACGTCCAAGTAAACAAAATTTTCTAGAGAATGAGATAGAAATCAAGTTTCTAAGATGAGTGGTTTTCATTTTATGAAGGAATATCTGCGACTTTTTGCAAAAAATTGCAGTTTTTCAAAAATTCAACCTCATTGCGACACGGGTTACCAATATCCAATTAAAATAAAACTTTATTTTAATTGTAGAAAATGTAATATAGTTTAAAAATGTATAGAGTGGTCTTTGTCAAAAACGTGCTCCTTCATGATTAAAATGGGAAAAAAGAGAAAAAAGTGCTAGTTTTTGGGATATTCAAAAGTGATCCGCTGTTTTTTGGATCCCCATTAAAAATCGAACTACTTTTGCATTTTTTTTAATCGACCCAAAATTTAGTCCTCTTCAATTTACTATAGGACGGTTATTTACAAAATATGGACCCTTTTCGAGTTATAAGCGAAAAACTGGAAAAAGTCCAAAAATTTCGAGGTTTTTCGGCCAGCAAAAGTTGTCCCCCACACTTTCGAGGTCGCAAACTTAGATATGGCATACCCACACCAAACCAGACGACCCTAGAAAAAATATTTTCCCGTAATTAATGTATAAGGTGAAACCCCCTATATACTGGGCTAATATTTTAATCAAGAATTATGTTCTTTTTTTGAAGTAACTGTTTTAATAAAAAAAAATTCCCACTAAATATTTTTCTTTGAGGATTGCCCCCCCCCCCTGAAAATTTTCTGGCTACGCCACTGTAGAGAACTCTTAAACTGTACTAAGTTATGATCTCAAATTTTATACCCAAGTTGGTATTAATACGCAACAGTTTGTGCCAAGATTTATCTAGCTCAAACCGTTCACTAAAAATAAATCAACTGGCAGCACACGACTTTCACATTAGTTATAAGATAGACCAGTTTACGGCTTTTTATTCAAATGTATTTTATTTTTAAGGTAAATACCGGTGGCGTCTAAGGCGCCTGTATTGGGAACCACTCTGCTCCTGCTCACGTGCTCAGCTGAGGTTTTCAGGATCTTGGTAAGCTTCTCTATATATTTATTCTTAAGTTAATATTTTCCAAAACAAACTACTTTTTTTTTTTTTTTTTTGGAACGAAGTTCCTTATGGGACGCCTCGGAGGGGTACCCTACCCGGTGAAAAACGTCCGTAACGTTAAAAAAAAGCGTGCCAATGCTCATGCGCGCGCATCCACTCAGGTCGTCACTCTGGAGGCGGGGCCTCTGGCTTGTGCTGTGGTCGGGAATATTAACTTCAAAGATAAGCAATCAGAGTCATTTAAAACTTTTCTGAAAAATACATTTGATTTAAATATGAACAATAATGAAGATGAATCCACTACGAGAGACAATACTACTATCGATGCTGTTTTCTCGAGATATTTGGCAAAAATCGAATCACAAATATATATATCTTATTTTAGTTACCATAAAGCTATAGTTTCTATGATAGAACATAATTAGGCTTAATTATTATTATTCATATAAATACCTGTTTCTTTTTGTATATTATTATTATTATATATTATATATTTTTATAAATCATTGTAAATAAAATAAAGGTGTTAAGATAATTTTATAAAGTAGTTTCTTTGCTTTTTATCGATAAAAAAATCATAATAAAAAATGTATACCCGAATAATTATTTTTCTTTATACCTAGAATAGAACTTAAAATTAATATTTTTATAATAAGGAACTTCGTTCCTATCCGGTGTCCTACGACACAGATCTATTTTTTTTTAGTAGGTGAACGGACAAAGTGTCTGGCTCCGTGCTAGACGTCTACCGATTAAAACACCTACTTCTTCTTCTTGGTTTTCAACCCAGTTTTCCGCGATAGGAATCGCCTCCCGGCATAACATCTATCGCGGATTTGGGGATTATCTATCGGTCTTCAACTGACCTTCCTTCACTTTCATTACTTCTTGTATGTATTGGTTAATTAGTCGCCATCTCTCCTCATTTGTTAACACAAACTACTATTCTAATTATTATTAAACGCCACATCAGAATAGAAATGTTTTAAAAAATAAAATAAAAAATTTTATTTTGACAATGGATTTAGATTTCTCTCCCTCGTACAGCTTATAAACGTTTTTTCAATATATCTTTAAAAATAATCTTTGAATAATTCTTATTTTATTATTATTTTTCAGAAGATTCTCATTGTGATTGTCATTTTGGTTTCGGTTTCTTCAGAAGAGAAGCTCCGAAGAGCTCCACTAAATGTTGGTAGATATTCTATTTCTATTTTTCATCCCTTGAATGATTTTTGTGATTTTTTAAATAATAATAAGTATTATTATCATTTTCGTCCATAATGTGTATTAATTCGAAGTTTTATAATGGGACTTGAGAACAAGTATTTTGTGTGATTGTTTTATTTTTCAACCAAACATTTCTTCGGCTTTGCCTACTTCTTCAGGGTTTCAAATAGTTACATCAGACATTCGTCTAAAATGTATTATTTTTCTTTATCTCCGTTACCAATGAAGAACCATCCGAAACTTAAAAAAGTCGAAAAATTCGGCACATTCACACGAACAAATTTCTCTTTTTTCTTTTTTTACTAACAATTAAATTAGATAAACAGTTTTAGAAACAATATAAACAGAATCAGACAACACAGTTTTAAAACAATTGAACGTAATCATTTTACTTATGCATTTTCACATATAGATAAATAAATTTTATAATTATATAATAGATTTTATTTAAATTTGATATTTCTATATGTAAAGATGGATAAGTAAAATGATTCCGATCTATTGTTTTAAAACTGTGTTGTCTGATTCTGTTAATATTGTTTCTAAAACTGTTTATTTAATTTAATTGTTAGCAAAAGAAGAAAAGAGAGAAATTTGTTAATGTGAATGTGCCGAATTTTTTAAGTTTGTGATGGTTCTTCATTGGTAACGGAGATAAAAATAATAATGTATTTTAGACGAAATTATCATGTAACTATTTGAAACCTTGAAGAAGTAGGCAAAGTCGACAAAACGTTGGTTGAAAAATAAAAAAAACTTGCCCTTAATTCCCATTATAAACTTTCGAAATAATAATAAGATTGATTGAAAAAATTATTCTCTTAATTATATTATTTGCTTAAACTAAGGGAATAGGTTGTTTGTTTGTTGTGGAACATTTGTCAATTGAAGAGGTTTAAGGGTTTTGTAGTGTCTTGCAGTTAAATGTAAACTCCCGAAGATTGACTCGAAATAATTATTTTGAATTTTTCAAACATTATGCTGTGAAACACCACAGAATCCTTTAAGCCTCTTTCATTAATACATTGAATTGTTCAACTTATATAACTTTTAGAATATAATACAATATAATATTTAAGTATATTAAATAAAACAAGACATTTAAGTGTTTTTTAACAATACAACAAGAACAAGTCCTTTAACATCAATTAGTAAATTATAATCATAATAAATTAAATTCTTAGCGTGAAACTGAGCTAAGTAAAAAATAAAACAACCTCTTTGCAAATGAAGGGCTACGGCTAAAAAGGATCAAGGTCCATTTCAAATTTTTTTAAAAATGTATTTTCATAATTTAAATTATCAAAAAATTGTTTTATATTATAGTTTTCGTTAATGAAGCCTTCGATAAAACTTCAATTAGACTTGAAACTTTCAATTTAGATTACTGAAAAGTTTTGCAAACGCGATAATGATCGTTTTTAGCTGTAGCCCTTCAAATGGCAACTTTTCGCTTCTTTATTGAACATTCCTCAGGCCCTTGGCCTTGTTTGCATAAATCTTTTGACATTCATGTCCATCGTATAAGATTAATTTTAAGCTGTTTTTCATATAAGTGTGTTTGATTTTTTAATATGTTCAATTTATCGCTTCCTTCCCTTATAAAATAAAATTAATAATTTTTATACATAAGAGTCAATATGAATTTATTCTAAAAATTTCTAACTGAACATACCTACATGTCAGAAGGACTTCACCTTTGCACGGAATATATTTGGCACTTGAGTTCGACTCCCTTCTAACATTCAATAAAACGTAATTTTTACTTTATCCAATGCGAAGCATGGGAGAAAGTATTGGAATCGCTCTCGCGGCAAGCGCGACTTCAGAGGGTCCTCAGGTAAAGACTACGGAACCCATGAACTCAATTAAAGTCACAAATTGTAGTATTCAATTAGGTTGAATTTTAGCACGTGACGGTTTTGCCAAAAATTACATGGGGTCTCGTCGAGAGGCCAAAAAGTGCTATTTTTTCATTTAGTGCGTGCGGATGGATGGATGTATGGATGTTATCGTTTTTTTGGCCCACGATTTTTTCCACACCGTTACACCAATTGAAAAACTACCATTAGTTTAACAAAATGATTAGTTTTTGGTACATATCGGCCCACAAACATTAGTACTTTATTTCAGTACTTTTTTAGTTTTTTCTAAATATCTTAAAAATGACTTAACCAATTTTGATGAAATTTAATATTCTAATTAAGTACCTTGGGGACCACAAAAAAAGGTTAAATAAAGTTTTTAGTAAAATTATATTTTAAGTACTTTACTCTAGAGTAAGAGAGTACTTTTTTTAATTTTTTTAATTCTTTAAAATTTATTCATTTGAAAGTTTTAATATAGCTCATTTAGCCTTGCTTAATTAAGAATGGATAGGCTTCTCTCTGTGAAATGCTAAAAATTTGGGAGGAATTTTTATAAGTAACCATAGCAACTGCGTTGGTTTCTTATCCGTTACCTTTGCTGAAGACATAGAGAAATCGACTTTAAACCAAAAATAGCGATTGATTCTCATCTAGTACTTGAGGAATAATCATTCTATATTGGATTTTTGACGTTTCGGTTTTTATTGGTAATCATTGCTGAAGACATAGAGAAATCGACTTTATTTCATTTTGTACCCTTGAATTTTAAGAGAAAGTTGAAAGGGTCCCCCCTTATCATCAGTTATCCAATTTTTTTAGAAAATAAATATTTGAATTTCCAAGGGATTATACTTATTCCTAGTATAGAGTATTATAAAGATATAGAAAATTATAATTTCGTCAAAGAAACTCGAAAAAAGTTGTACCCTTTAATTTTAAGATAATGTTGATAAGGGCCCACTATAAATTCAATAAAATGATAAAAAAATTAAAACTCCAAATGCTTTTTTACTACTTACTTACTTACTACTTAATAGATGAAAATACCCAAGTCGAGTTTTACTACTACTATAAATCTAATAAAATGAAAAAAAATTACAAGTCTATATACAGATTTACTACTACTATAAATAAAAAAGCGATATATTTTAAATAAAATATATTTTTTCAATTCTCTTGGACCTTCTGATCCAGACAATGTGTGTTGAGGTGTGCATCCCACCACCATCCACCCCCAACCAACCACCCAGCGAGAAACACGACTTATATAGCCAGTGTCCCCTCCAAGCGGCCAGCCGAAAGCCAGCGGAGCCGACCGACTCCCGGCGGAGAAGCTCCTCCCCGCCCGCCGCTAAGGGGCGACCGGGCAACCAGGATGCCAGCCGGCCGGCGGAGTTAGAGGTGATGAAGGGGCTTGGCTTTCAAAGGATCTCATTAGGAATTTTGAAATGAAAGTGGGGTTTCTGTTAATAAATATTATTTATTCATTTTTTTTATACATACACATCAATTATTATTCAAACATATAATATATAATTATTTAAACTTACAAAATATTATCATATTCAAAAGATAATAAACTTTCTTTGAGATGAACAGTAAGCAGGAGATTGAATCAGCAAGTGATCTGTAAAAGAAATACATAAAATTATTAGAGAATATAATTAAATTTAAATAAATTAATATTTAAATATAATTCTAATTCGTCATATAAAATATAATTCTATTTCCAATTTTATAAAATATATTAATTCCAATCTTGTTTTTTTCAGATGGGCAACTCGATTCGACCATTCCACAAATTAACAAAAAGAAAACAGAAAAATAATTCTACTTACAATATTTTTATTTAAAATGTTTTCAAATAAATTATTTTCCATGTAGTGAAATTATTTAATTTAAATAAAAAAAACAAACTGAAACGTTATATGAATATTTATTTTATTAATTAAAATAGTCACCTTTTTTTATTAACTTTAGATTAAAAGTATCTTTAGTTATTTTTCCAAATAAACAGGCAATAATTTTTTTTTTTTTTTTTAATTTTAACTAAGCTTAACTAAGAGATAATTTTTTTTGACTTAGGGAAAATGGTGTAGGTTTTAAGTGAAACATGATAGTAATTAATAAAGTAAAGGGTGTGGTTTCCGCCAAGTGAATGAAATAAAACCTGTGAGGTTTATACAAACTCAATATATTAGTCCATCATCAGAGTTTACAGATTAAAAACTGTTTTTTAACTTCTCTCCGTCTCTCCAATAAGAAAATACTTCTAATATGTTATGGATATTTTTTATTATACAGAGTTGTATTCACCCCTTGGGAATCGAACCCCAACAGCTCGAGTTTATAAGTCGACAAACTTTGGTGATTTCATTAGAAAATTTTAATTCTGCAACTATCGACAAATTGAACTTTTATAAGAATATGGGGATGAAGAATGAAGGAAAGTCTCAAAACTCAAAATAAATTAATTAATTAAATATCATATATCATTATGAAATACTCTACTAGAAATAAGTATAACCTTCTGAAATTCAAATATTTATTTTCTAAAAAAATTGGAAAACTGATGATAAGGGGGACCCTTTATCAAATTTTCTCTTAAAATTCAAGGTAAAAACAAGTAACTTTTCGAGTTTTTTTTTTGACGAAATTATGATTTCCTATATCTTTATAAATACTCTACTAGAAATAAGTATAATCCCTTCGAAATTCAAATATTTATTTCTAAAAAAATTGGAAAACTGATGATAAGGTAACTTTATCAAATTTCTCTTCTAAAAATTCAAGGGTAAAACAAGTAACTTTTTTCGAGTTTTTTCTTTTTGACGAAATTATGATTTCCTATATCTTTATAAATACTCTACTAGAAATAAGTATAATCCTTCGAAATTCAAATATTTATTTTCTAAAAAAATTGAAAAACTGATGATGGGTTTTAATTTATCAGATTCAGCTAAATTCAAAGAAATGATGGATATAAATTTAAATTTAGCTAGGCAAAGTCATACGGGATTAATATTGCATAATTAAGAGAGACTTACATTAGAAAAGATCCTGTGAGATATCAGATGAGGTAGGATGGCGTGGACTCAGGTCAAATGGAGATGACATTTCCATAGAAGACTGATTAATCTAAAAAGAGCAAATAAATAAATAAATAAATAAGAAGATAGAAATAAATATGGGCAAGAAGGAGGGAAACTTGCAGGTGAGGCGTTAAGGATCAAGGCCATGAGGCCTCTTGGTATTGGATAAAAAAATTAATTTCTCGAGAGATAGAAATTTAATAAAAATTATGTCAAAAGAAGACATTTTACATTTAAAAGGTTGTTTTTAATAACTGAGATTGAATGGAAGACAAATCAATCCAAGGATATAAATATATAAAGATGATTACCAACATAAGAAAATTTATTGAACCTTTTCTTTTATACTTTTGAACAGACATGATGATCTTCCTTCTTCAGGTTTTAAAAGGTCAATGAAGGAAGCATGTAATAATTTTCCTTCATTTGAACTCGTGATGAAGGAGTTCAGGTATAAAAAGAAAAGGTCCCAATATATTTTCTCTTATAATTTAATGTTGCTATGAGGTATGTTGAGTCCTTGAACCTGGTAATGTTCAATAAGACAAGAAGGAAGTTTCTTCTTGGTTAATAAGGGCTCAACATAACTCATAGCAACATTAAATTAATTATACACAGCCATCTTTTAATTTATCCATGGTTTCCATTCAATCCTCAGTTTTATATCTATCGTCTGTCTGCAAGAAAAAACATCCAATAAGGTGCTTTTAATATTTTTCCATGCAAGAATGTTGGCTTTAATAGCTTTCACCACCCTGGGGGGTATCTTCAAGATATAACAGATATTAATTGAGAAGTAAAAATGTTAAGACATAGCACGCTCACCAGATAACTTGCTCTGGTACTAAGCTTAAATATAATAAACTAATAGAAATTTTATATTCTTTATTTAACAAAGAAAAATAAAATTCCCGGCCAAAATCTTGATATACTATATCCTGGGTCCTGGGCCCCGAGACAAATAAATATATAATCCAAGCTAAAATAATAATTTAGCGGGGGGGGGGGGGGGAGAGTCCCCTAGAGCCCTGAGATAAACAGAAATATATAATCCAAGTCAAAATAATAATTTAGGCGGGGGGGGAAGTGAGTCCTGGGGCCTGAGATAAACAAAAATATATATAATCCAAGCCAAAATAATACCTATGGTGGGAGGGTGAGTTCTGGAGCCCTGAGATAAATAAATAAATAAATATATAATCCAAGTCAAAATATATATAATAATTTAGCCGTAAAAATATATCTTATTATATAGGTATTAATCGATTCCATTTTTTTGTAACATATCTATAGATAAAATGGAAATGATTTACTCCTATAATTTTATTTTTCAGGAGGTTTTAATTTAGTTTTTATTTGAATCTAGATAATATGACATTCGAGACAGATATGTTTTCAATAATTATAAAAGTGGTCTAAGTCAAAATTAGTTTTTTCATATTTTATGTCCCATCCATTTAAAAAGTATGGTAATAAGATGTCGGTTTTGAAAAATCGCATAAATTAAACCGTTAAGTGGATTTCTAGTTGTCTCATTATACATAATTGCATTCTTGTTTATTTTATAAAACCTTAAATATCTCGAAACTAAGGGGACCACTTTCATAATTATGGGCACATATTATATTTCAATTATCTGAAGAAATTTCAATCATTATACTAAAAAGGTTAGATATACAGTCACTTTACAATGCTGCCAAAGAATATTCAAACTTATAACTAGTTTGATCAAAAAATAATGTAAGGAGGAAAGTCAGAAATGATTTCATTTTTAATAATAAATATATATATATATAGGATATACTTATACCTTGCATAATGATGATAAGTGATTGGAATATCCTTTTGTCTTCAGTTTAAACACAATTTTTGAATTAGAGAGATATGAATTGAAAATAGAAACCCAATGCATTTAAGAGAGAGAACCAGTCTTCACAGCAGCCATCAGTAATAAATCAGAGTAATGAATCTGAAAAATAATAAACAATTGTTTTAATAAAATGCAGATGAAATTCTTGATTTGTGTCAGTTAAGATATAGCAATGCAAAATGCTGCCAGCTCATAATGGAGATCCCTCATTAAACTGTATAGAAATTGAGTTTCATTGAAAAACTATTTTTGAATGAAAAAGAATCATATTATGAATCAAATTGAAAGATATTTATCAAGACATATTATCTACAAATTAATACTATTAGGTCCTTCGGAAAGTCATTTCTGTTGTTTGCCAAGAGATTTGCTTCTAAAGCTTCAAGTAAATAAACCATTTTTAAAAAGAATTATCACTTGGGACGAGAAATGGTTTGTCTAAATAATGTGAAATTCCAAGAGATCATGGAGTCAAAAGATGAATCAGCTCAAACCACTTATAAAGCCAATATTAAGGTAGTTGTTTCGTGACAATACTAGCAAAAGTAAATGCTAGAGTACATATAGTACAGACAATAAAGATTCATAATTCATAAGCCCAAAACTTTTTGCTAAGCTTCTGTGTACCACTACTAGCCAATCCCGTGCTCGTTTATAAATATATGCAATTCGCTGTCCGAACGAACATATTTTATCACAGAAATTTCAGATAAAGTACATTATAAAGGGAGATTTATAAAAACAAAAAGTTCTTAATAAGCGATTGCAGTTGCTGCGACAATGGCTGAAGCGGAAAACGTCAAAAAAATTGCTAAAGTTAGCCCACTTTTTAGTTTAAATAAATGCGTTGTTGCGAACTTGTTTTTAATCGAAATTTTTCATTATTTATTCATTAATATCTCAGAAACTGTGTTGTAACTATGAATTTAAATTTTTCCTAAAAATGTATTAGTTATTATTTAATGTTGGTTTAGTTTTTTATAACAATGGTAAGAAGAGTTTCTTAATTATAATTAAATAAGTATGTAAATTTTCCAATATCCAGTATAGTGCAATGTATAAGAGTCTAAAAACTTATCTTTTGAATTTAATATCTCCGAACTATATCGTTCATAAATTTGCCACTAATCGATGCAGAAGTGTTTAAATAATAATCTGTCACAATTTCAAAAAATCCTAAGAAAACCCATATGGTGAACCAACTACCTTAACTGAATTCAATCATATGCTTAATAACAATAAAAACAATCACGAAAAAAGTTAAATTATTAAAACGTAAATTAAATACTTCTTTATTAATGATGAAAAAAATTCAAAATTTAATTTGACTAATTACTCATTGAAAAATAAAAAAATAAGATTATAAATTCAAATTATTTAACAATTGGAATTATTTATTTATTTAATTATTCGAATATAAAAATAAATAAATCTTTATTACTCGACCTGCTTAAAGGCACAAGTCCTCAGTGGCTAGGTCAACCAAACATCAAAATATACTCAAAATGTATCATTAATAATAAAAATGAAAGCAATTGAAAATACATGTTAAACTTTTTTATTAATTTATCAAATGTAATCTCATTCCTAAATAAAATATCTATTCCTTTATTACTTTGTTCGTATAGGTAAATCAGTTATAATTTACTTTGGATGATAGGATCAAAGACTATTCAAACTTATATATTGTTTGATCAAAGAATAATATAAAGAGCAAGGTCAGAAATGATTTTTAACAATAAATATTTATTTATGTTAAGGGAGAATGGTGTAGGTTCTTGGTGAGACATTTTAAATAAAGTAAAGATAATTTTTGAAATTTTTTTAGAAACTTTTTAAAATATAAAATACTAGGTAGGGTTCACATAAATAAGATCAGATGGTTGTTTAGCACATTTTCTATATATATTTCGGAGTATAAGCCCATCTTCAGGAGTTCACAAAGTACAAGACAAAAGTCAGTGTCCTTTCTGAACTCCTGAAGATGGGTACTCTGTTATATATATA
>JALMQS010000063.1:2727504-2750176 GCA_024734495.1 Forficula auricularia | reverse complement strand
AATGCTAAAATTTGGGAGGAATTTTTATAAGTAACCATAGCAACTGCGTTGGTTTCTTATCATTTTTGCTGAAAACATAGAAAATCAGGCTGCAAACCAAAAATAGCGATTGATTCTCATCTAGTACTTGAGGGAATAATCATTCTATATTGGATTTTTGACGTTTCGGTTTATTGGTAATCACATTGCTGAGGCATAGAGAAATCGACTTTATTTTCATTTTGTACCCTTGAATTTTAAAGAGAAAGTTGAAAGATTTACTTATCATCAGTTTTCCAATTTTTTTAGAAAATAAATATTTGAATTTCCAAGGGATTATACTTATTCCTGAAGTATAGAGTATTATAAAGAAGATATAGAAAATTATAGAATTTCGTCAAAGAAACTCGAAAAAAAAGGAGGTGCAACACACTTTAATTTTTAAGATAATGTTGATGGGCCACTAAATTCCAATAAAATGATAAAAATTAAAACTCAAATGCTTTTTTACTACTTACTTACTTACTACTTAATAGATGAAAATACCAAAGTCGAGGTTTTACTACTTATAAATCTAATAAAATGAAAAAAAAATTACAAGTCTATATACAGATTTACTACTACTATAAATAAAAAAAAAGCGATATATTTTAAATAAAATATATTTTTTCAGTCTCTTGGACCTTCTGATCCAGACAATGTGTGTTGAGGTGTGCATCCCACCACCATCCACCTTAACCACCCAGCGAGAAACACGACTTATAGCTGGTGTCCCTCCAAGCGGCCAGCCGAAAGAAAGCCGGCGGAGCCGACCGACTCCCGGCGGAGAAGCTCTACACTTGCCGCTAAGGGGCGACCGGGCAACCAGGATGCCAGCCGGCCGGCGGAGTTAGGGTGATGAAGGGGCTTGGCTTTCAAAGGATCTCATTAGGAATTTTTGAAATGAAAGTGGGGTTTCTGTTAATAAATATTTATTCCGTTTTTTATACATACACATCAATTATTATTAAACATATAATATATAATTATTTAAACTTACAAAATATTATCATATTCAAAAGATAATAAACTTTCTTTGAGATGAACAGTAAGCAGGAGATTGAATCAGCAAGTGATCTGTAAAAGAAATACATAAAATTATTAGAGATATAATTAAATTTAAATAAATTAATATTTAAATATAATTCTAATTCGTCATATAAAATATAATTCTATTTCCAATTTTTATAAAATATATATTAATTCCAATCTTTGTTTTTTTCAGATGGGCAACTCGATTCAGCCATTTCACAAATTAACAAAAAAACAGAAAAAATAATTCTACTTACAATATTTTATTTTAAAATGTTTTCAAATAAAAATTATTTTCCATGTAGTGAAATTATTTAATTTAAATAAAAAACAAACTGAAACGTTATATGAATATTTATTTTATTAATTAAAAATAGTCACCTTTTTTATTAACTTTAGATTAAAAGTACTTTTGAAGTTATTTTTTTCCAAATAAACAGGCAATAATTTTTTTTTTTTTTTTTTTTTTTAAATTCTTAACTAAGCTTAACTAAGAGATAATTTTTTTTTTGACTTAGGGAAAATGGTGTAGGTTTTAAGTGAAACATGATGATAATTAATAAAGTAAAGAGGTGGACAGTTTCACAGTGAATGAGAAATAAAACTCAGGGACACAAACTCAATATATTAGTCCATCATCAGGAGTTTTACAGATTAAAAACTGTTTTTTAACTTCTCGCATAAATCTCTCCAATAAAAAATACTTCTAATATGTTATGGATATTTTTTATTATACGAGTTGTATTACCCCTTGGGAATCGAACCCCAACAGCTCAGGTTTATAAGTCACGACAAACTTTGGTGATTTTCGCATTAGAAATTTTAATTCTGCACAACTATCACAACAAATTAGGAACTTTATAAGGAGAATATGGGGATAGAAGATGAAGGAAAGTCTCAAACTCAAAATAAATTAATTAATTAAATATCATGCTATCATTATGAAATACCATAACAAAAATGATATAATCCCTTCGAAATTCAAATATTTTATTTTCTAAAAAAATTGGAAAACTGATGAGGGGGACCCTTGTCAAATTTCTCTTAAAATTCAAGGGTAAAACAAGTAACTTTTTTCGAGTTTTTTTTTTTGACAAATTATGATTTCCCTGTCTTTATAAATGCTTACTCTACTAGAAATAAGTATAATCCACTTCGAAATTCAATGTTTATTTTTCTAAAAAATTTGGAAAACTGATGATAAGGGGGGACCCTTATCAAATTTCTCTTAAAATTCAAAGGTAAAACAAGTAACTTTTTTCGAGTTTTTTTTTGACGAAATTATGATTTCCTATATCTTTATAAATACTCTACTAAGAAATAAGTATAATCCTTCAGAAATTCAAATGTTTTATTTCTAAAAAAAGTGGAAAACTGATGGGTTTTAATTATTCAGATTCACAGCTAAATTTAAAGAAATGATGGATATAAATTTAAATTTAGCTAGGCAAAGTCATACGGGATTAAATATTGCATAATTAAGAAGACTTACATTAAAAGATCCTAGAAGATATCCAGATGAGGTAGGATGGCGTGGACTCGAGAGTCAAATGGAGATGGACATTTCCATAGAGAAGACTGATTAATCTAAAAGAAACAAAATAAAATAAAATAAATAAATAAGAAGATAGAAATAAATATGGGCAAGAAGGAGGAAAGCTTTGTAGGTGAGAGCGTTGGGATCAAGAGCCATGAGGCCTCTTGTATTGGATAAAAAAAATTAATTCTCTGAGGAGATGAAGATTTAGTAAAAAAATTATGTCAAAAGAAGACATTTTACATTTAAAGGTTGGTTGCTTTTAGCAACTGAGGATTGAATGGAAGACAAAGTCATTCAAGGATATAAATATGTATAAAGATGATTACTAGCTTGTAAGAAAACTTATTGGAACCTTTTCTTTTTATACTTTTTGAACAGACATGATGGATCTTCTCTCTCCTTCTTCAGGTTTTTAAAGGTCAATGAAGGAAGCATGTAATAATTTTCCTTCATTTGAACCGTGATGAAGAGTTCAGGTATAAAGAAGGAGTCCCAATATATTTTCTTATAATTTAATATGTTGCTATGAGGTATGTTGAGTCCTTTTGAACCTGGTGTAATGTTAAATAAGACAAGAGGAGATTTTCTGGTTAATAAGGGCTCAACATAACTCATAGCAACCTAAATTAATTATACCTAAACCATCTTTTAATTTATCCATGGATCTATAAGTTGTATATCTATCAAGTCTGTCTGCAAGAAAAAACATCCAAATAACAGTTGCTTTTAATATTTTTCCACATGCAAGAATGTAGGCTTTTAATGATTAATTTCTCACCAATTTGGGGTATCTTCAAGATCTCTAACAGATATTAATTGAGAAGTAAAAATGTTAAAGACATAGCACGCTCACCAGATAATCCTTAATTTTAAGCTTAAATATTAAACTAATAGAAATTTTGCTATTCTTTATTTTATCAAGAAAATAAAATTCGGCCAAATCTTGATATACTATATATCCTGGGTCCTGGGCCCCGAGACAAATAAATATATAATCCAAGCCAAAATAATAATTTGAGCGGGGGGGGGGGGGGGGGGGGGGGGGGGGAGGGAGTCACAGAGCCCCGAGATAAGCAAAGTATATAATTAAGTCAAAAATAATAATTTAGGCGGGGGGGGGGGGGGGGGGGGGGGGGGGGGCGAGTCCTGGGGCCCGAGATAGAAGCAAAAATATGTGTCCCAAGAAGCCAAAATAATAATTTAGCGGGGGTGGGAGGGTGAGTTCTGGAGCCCTGAGATAAATAAATAAATAAATATATAATCCAAGTCAAAATATATATAATAATTTAGCCGTAAAAATATATCTTATTATATAGGTATTAATCGATTCCATTTTTTGTAACATATCTGTAGATAAAATGGAAATGATTCACTCCTATAATTATTTTTCAGGAGGTTTTAATTTGTTTTATTTGAATCTAGATAATATGACATTCGAGACAGATATGTGCCAATAATTATAAAAGTGGTCTAAGTCAAAAAATTAGTTTTTTCATATTTTTGTAATACACATCCATTTAAAAAAGTACAGTAATAAGATGTCGGTTTTGAAAAATCATAAAATTAAACCGTTGATGGATTTCTAGTTGTCTCATTGTACATAATTGGTATCTTGTTTATTTTATAAAGCCTTAAATATCTCGAAGCCCAAAGGGGACCACTTTCATAATTATGGGCACATATTATATTTCAATTATCTGAAGAAATTTCAATCATTATACTAAAAGGTTAGATATACAGTCACTTTACAATGCTGCCAAAGAATATTCAAACTTATAAATTAGTTTTGATCAAAAAATAATGTAAGGAGGAAAGTCAAGTGTTTTTTACTTTAATAATAAATATATATATATATAGGATATACTTATACCTTTGCATAATGATGATAAGTGATTGGAATATCCTTTTTGTCTTCCAGTTTAAACACAATTTTTGAATTAGAGAGATGAATTGAAAATAGAAACCCAATGCATTTAAGAGAGAGAAATTGCAGTCTTCACAGCAGCATCAGTAATAAATCAGAGTAATGAATCTGAAAAAATAATAAACAATTGTTTTAATAAAATGCAGATGAAATTCTTGATTTAATATCAGTTAAGATATAGCAATGCAAACTTGCCAGCTCACCATAATGGAGATCCCTCATTAAACTGTATAGAAATTCAGTTTCTATTGAAAAACTATTTTGAATGAAAAAGAATCCCTATGAATCCCAAATTGAAAAGACATAGTATCAAAGACACATATCTACAAATTAATACTATTAGGTCTTCGGAAAAGTCATTTCGTTGTTTGCCAAGAGATTTGTGCTTCTAAAGCTTCAAGTAAATAAACCATTTTTTAAAAAGGTACTCAGCGGGGCAATGGTTTGTCTAAACAATATGAAACGCAAAGATCATGAGTCAAAAAAGATGAATCAGCTCAAACCACTTATAAAAATAGCCAATATTAAGGTAGTTGTTTCGTGACAATACTAGCAAAAAGTAAATGCTAGAGTATATAGATACGGAGCAATAAAGATTCATAATTCATAAGCCCAAAACTTTTTGCTGTTTGTGTACCACTACTAGCCAATCCCGTGCTCGTTTGAGAAATATGGCAACGCTGTCCGAACTTGAATATATTTTATCACAGAAATTTCAGATAAAGTACATTATAAAGGGAGATTTATAAAACAAAAAGTTCTTAATAAGCGATTGAAAGCTGTTGCGACAATGGCTGAAGCGAAAAAACGTCAAAAAAATTGCTAAAGTTAGCCCACTTTTTAGTTTAAATAAATGCGTTGTTGCGAACTTGTTTTTAATCGAAATTTTTCATTATTTATTCATTAATATCTCAGAAACTGTGTTGTAACTATGAATTTAAATTTTTCCTAAAAATGTATTAGTTATTATTTAATGTTGGTTTAGTTTTTTATAACAATGGTAAGAAGAGTTTCTTAATTATAATTAAATAAGTATGTAAATTTTCCAATATCCAGTATAGTGCAATGTATAAGAGTCTAAAAAACTCTATCTTTGGAATTTAATATCTCCGGAACTATATCGTTCATAAATTTGCCACTAATCGATGCAGAAGTGTTTAAATAATAATCTGTCACAATTTCAAAAAAATCCTAAGAAAACCCATATGGTGAACCAACTACCTTAACTGAATTCAATCATATGCTTAATAACAATAAAACAATCACGAAAAAAGTTAAATTATTAAAACGTAAATTAAATACTCTTTATTAATGATGAAAAAAATTCAAAATTTAATTTGACTAATTACTCATTGAAAAATAAAAAAATAAGATTATAAATTCAAATTATTTAACAATTGGAATTATTTATTTATTTAATTATTCGAATATAAATAAATAAATCTTTATTACTCGACCTGCTTAAAGGCACAAGTCCTCAGTGGCTAGGTCAACCAAACATCAAAATATACTCAAAATGTATCATTAATAATAAAAATGAAAGCAATTGAAAATACATGTTAAACTTTTTTATTAATTTATCAAATGTAATCTCATTCCTAAATAAAATATCTATTCCTTTATTACTTTGTTCGTATAGGTAAATCAGTTATAATTTACTTTGGATGATAGGATCAAAGACTATTCAAACTTATATATTGTTTGATCAAAGAATAATATAAAGAGCAAGGTCAGAAATGATTTTTTTTAACAATAAATATTTATTTATGTTAAGGGAGAATGGTGTAGGTTCTTGGTGAGACATTTTAAATAAAGTAAAGATAATTTTTGAAATTTTTTTTAGAAACTTTTTAAAATATAAAATACTAGGTAGGGTTCACATAAATAAAAGATCAGATGGTTGTTTAGCACGACTCTATATATATTTCGGAGTATAAGCCCATCTTCAGGAGTTCACAAAGTACAAGAC
Organism: Forficula auricularia; assembly: GCA_024734495.1. Lineage (NCBI taxonomy): Eukaryota > Metazoa > Arthropoda > Insecta > Dermaptera > Forficulidae > Forficula > Forficula auricularia. Next base: position 2,743,693 of record JALMQS010000063.1, on the reverse strand, counting down.
AAAAGTCAGTGTCCTTTCTGAACTCCTGAAGATGGGCTTATACTCCGATATACTATATATATTTGTCTTGATTAATTTGCGGCAACGCTGACGTAATGCTGCCGAGAGAGAGCGCCATCGGTATATTTGCGGCATCGGTATAATTTATCAAATATAATCTCATTCCTAAATAAAATATCTATTACTTTACCACTTCATTTGTATTAGGTACTTCAGTTAGAATTTATTTCTGATCATAGAGTCAAAAGCTATTCAAACTTATATAAGAGTTTGATCAAAAAATAATATAAGGTGCAAAGGCACAAATAATTTTTTTTAATAATAAATATATATACGATATACTTAGTACCTTTGTATAATGATGGTAAGTGATCGGAATATCCTTTTGTGTTCAGTTTGAACACAATTTTTGAATGATAGAGATGAATTTAAAATAGAAACCAAATGGATTTAAGAGAGAGAACCAGTTTTCACAGCAGCCAGTCATCATTGAGAGTAATGAATCTGAAAAAATAATAAACAATTGTTTTAATAAAATGCAACTTTCTTAAAAAAAACAATGAGGGGAGAAGACTCAAGGTAAAATCTTTGCCCAGGGCCCCATATTTTCCTAATCCAGCCCTGCATATAATAATTTAAATACAAGTAGTTGAGTGTTTCAAATTTTTAATTTCTTCAAAATTCGAAGGGCAATAGAACATGGGCGCCCGCAGGGGGGGGGGGGGCAATCAAGATTGATTGAAAAAAAAATTTAGACAAAAATAGACAAACAATTTATTAAACTAAAGATAAAATAAAGAGAAAGTAACTAAGCTGATACTGATCTCGTTTTACTGGGTAATTATTTTTATATTTTCTATATTAATTATTTTCAACTTGTCTGAACAAGCTATGCGAGAAGACATTGTAAAAGCTGCCAACAATGCTGTTGGATTCTCGATCATAGCCGATGAAACAGCAGATATCTCAGGAACAGAACAGTTATCACTGAGAGTCCGGTTTGTAGATAGGTCTAGTGAGAAGGCTATGATTCGTGAGGAATTCCTTAGATTTTCTCTGCTGAAAGATATGGACGCCGCCACGATATCTGATTGTATTATTCAACATTGCAAAACAATTGGTCGTCTCCTTAATAATCTGCTGGGTCAAGGTTATGATGGGTGCTCGACAATGGCCGGAAAAGAAAATGGTGTTCAGGCAAAAATTCGAAGTGTACCTATACCCCAAGGTTGCCTTTGTTCACTGTGGCTAGCATAGACTGAATCTCGTAGTAAATGATCTTAATAATGTTGCAGTGATACGAAATACTATTGGTACTATCAAAGCAATTATTACATTTTTTCGTGAAAGCCCAAAAAGGTGGTCCTCTGTCCCAATTATTCCTTTTCTGTGTGAGACAAGATGGACAAGCAATTATAAAAGTATTCGGATTTTTTCTAGTAAATTTGAAGATATTTATTGTCAACTGGAAGAATTTTCATTGCATGCAAGGGGAACGACAGGCTGCACATCAGTTATATTGTTCATCAAAGTCCAGCACGTTTTTATTTTGTCTCAATACTCTGACAATATTATTTCGCAGTACTCTGCCATACTGGAACCAGTTACTCAGCCTCTTCAAGCTGTTCAAGTTGATCTTCCAGAAGTCCAACTGCAAGTTCAAAACCGGCTCAGTGTAGTAGATGTGTTTGGTAGCGATAACAGACGACTCCAGTTCTTTTTTAAAGAATTAATTTTATTTTAAATTTACTTATGTTGTAATATTTTTTGTTATATACATATATGGCGTTAATAAAAAATTTGTTGCTACAGTATGCCCTTCATTACTACAGTGTCCTGTCCGTTCGTTCACCATACAAATACGCTACAGTAAATTAAAACTACATCAAAACATTACTAAACATATTTTGGCTCCCCCCCAAAAAATTTTCTACGGGCGCCCATGCAATAGAAGACTTTTCCCAAATTGAATATAAAATACCGACGTCTACTTCCATTGTCAATGTGAACTCTTGGATTAATTTTTATGTTTTAAATTGAGATTGATAATCATTGAAAAGGTCAAATAATGATTAAAATTTAAATAAAGGTAAAAAAATAATAAATACCTACCTAGGTATCTAGTGTTAGAATCTTGTATTCCAAAGAAACATTCAACAAAAATGTGGGAACATAAAAAAATTAAAATGATAACAAAGTTAAAAATTATGTTGAACAATATGTAGAATATCAAAACTTACTTAACTTATAATAAGTTCCATTAATTTAATAAAAAGGTGATTTCTAATTAATTAGATGTCAAATAGTTGCGAGGTGAAGCAGCCATATTTCTTTATTGCCAACCTAAAATAAAAATGAATAAATATAATAATTAAAATAAAAGTAAATTTAAAATTAAATATATATATTTATAGATAAAAATTAAGCGAATAATTAGAATGCAAATCTTTTTAATTCCACAATAAAAATGCATACATTTATTTTAGGGATTTATGTACTACCGTCTCTTTGTAACCAGAGGCAAATATAAATTTATTCAATCAAAAATGTAGAGAAAGTTAAGAGGCGCAATAAACCCCGGGGTAGGACAAATTTAAATAAAATAAATAGTTTCGTAAATTAACTTATGGCTAGAAAGGCCGAAAAGCCAAAAAAAAGAGGCGCACAAATAATAAACTTAAGTATAATATTTTTGTTTTTGCTTGTATTATGACTTCTCATTAAAATCATTAATAAAAATATATTTTCTGCATTTTCGAAGTGCAAGTTCCAAAGCCAAACCAAGGGGTAACTATACCGTTGAGGCCCGTAGCAAATTCATCTGGATTGATATGGAAAAAATTAAGAAACCTACGGTTTGCTAGTACCACTTGCATTTAGCCAAGTTTTTTCATTAATATTTTGTCTAGATAATTATCAAATTACTTATGACATGTTCATGTTATAATACATCACGTATTATAAAAAAATTCTTTATAAAATTGTTTTTATTATTTATTATAAAATTTTCGAGTATCCAGTTTTTTATGTTGAGTGTACAAAAAAGAGCTGCTATGGTAGCTATTAGCAAGTTTGATTTACCTTAATAATAACTAGCCCAACACCTCTTCGTACACTCAAGATCAAAATAAACGAAACAAGATTTACGAAAGAACCCTCTCTAGGATTTTGGGCCCATTAGCAACTTATGATATCTCCTTATATATTAAATGAAAATCCTTTAAGGTTATTAAGTTATTATAGGCTTCCTTCTATTTTTGTTTATATATTTTATGATTTTAAATTATTTTTGAACCCCCCCCCCCCCATTTTTGGGTCACTATCAATTTCACACAGTGAGTCATTTCCATAACGTACTAACAAATATTTTGACAAAATCATTAATTTCTCATAAAATATAATTTTTTCGATGTTCACTCATTAGGGCTTTTTTGTAGAGCAAAACGCCATGGTTTCACTCATTTTTTTTTTTTAATAAAATAGTTTCAGCCGTTTTTGAGATATTTCGAAAAATCGAAGCAAAAAAAAAACACTTTTTATGTACGATTACAATACTTGACCATACCCTGTATGGTTTTTATAAAAATAAAAAAAAATTATCCTCAAAATAATGTAAAATTGGTACAAGAATATAAAATGAACAAGAATGTTAAAAATATTGAGACTTGTTAAAAACAGATAACATATCTGATAATTAACAAATTGTCTTTTTATATTAAATTGAAAGTTTTTTTGCCGAGAGTAGCAGAATTTTTATATATTGAAGGAGACAATAAAAGAGTGTGTCTTCTGCTGGAATTATATGGACTATAGTCTCGATATAAATAAATAAAATTTATAATTCCAGCAGAAGACACACTCTTTTATTGTCTCCTTCAATATATGTCTTTTTATAATTATTAATAAATTCATTTTTGTTTGTATCTAATATTTTTGCTTAATAAAAATTAATATTCAAGTTAAGAATTTAATCAAATTCATAATTGGCAATTGCGATAGCGTATTTTCCTCTCTGTAATTATTCTTATATTTGTACTCTGATTATGGTGATAAGATCTAAATTGTATTAATTTTAGAAAAATTATTGTAAGGAAGATTTTGATCGTCTGGCTTTTTAAATAAGAAAATTATTGTATTTTATTTTTAAAAATATCTCAAAAAATAGATAACATTTCATCATTAGTATTTGAATAATTATTTTTTGTTCCAAAGTTGTGGTTTCCAATCTTTCGAACATAAGCTTTCTATTAACCCATATATGCCCAGTAGTGAAGGAGTAGTGCACCAGTAACTAATTTATATTTCAAATAGTCCTGATGGCTTTCATGAGCTAGTCGCCCCAAACCATTCATTATAAGCTAAATGTCAAATTTCGTCGGTTTATGTTTATCTTTGTCTTGTTTACAAGAAGCTGACTTTGAAAACAGAGTTACACCAAAAAGGTGTATCCCCTAAAGCAGGGGTCGGCAACTTACGGCTCGCGAGCCGCATGCGGCTCTTTCGATGTCAAGATGCGGCTCTCCAGTTCCATGCGCAAATATTAATAATCATATTAATTTATTTTCAAAACTCATAAAAAAATATTATACTGTAAAAAAAATCGTATTTAAAGTTTTTTATTTTCAATAAAAGGTCAAATTTATATACCTAATCCTAATTAAATACCATAATATTGAAACAAAAATGTTAGTAAAGATAAGAGTAAATCAATATTAAATATAATATTTATTTACTCTTATCTTTATTAAAGATGTTTCACCTTGCACCAACACCACAATCTCTACTAATTAAAAATGTTAGTGGCTCTTTTAAAACTGGGAAATTTTGTAAATTGTAACTTTTGACTCTTCCGCCTCAAAAGGTTGCCGACCCCTGCCCTAAAGGCCTGGGTTGTCCCCTCCATCGTGAAAAGAAGAAAGAATTTTATGGGCTGGGCGGGGGTCGAAGATATCTGTGGATACGGGTCTTAAACAGCTGAAGGTTATAAGTCGCGGGGAAGACGGTGGCTGGGAGCGAGTTCCAGTTTCTGGAGGTCATAGGAATAAAAGAGTTGGCAAAAGCGCTTGTTCTATTTTTATCCAATTTGACAGCGAAGGGGTGCTGAGCCTTCGAAAACCGCGTGTTTCTCTTAAAGAGGGCTTTAGGGGGGATAATTGATTTCAGCTCGACTGAACAGACACCATGATAGTATCTGTAGTACAGGGAAAGGTCAGAAACGGTTCTTCGGTGAGCCAGGGAGTCGAGTGAGTTAGTTAGGGTCGGGTCTCCTATTAGTTTAATTGCTCGCTTCTGAATTGCATCCAGTGTGGCAAGAGAATGCTTGGAGGACCCTCTCCACAGATGAGAGCCATATTCGAGACAGGGAAAAATTTGAGCCTTATACAGTATAAGAAGTTGACTGCGACTATAACAGCGTCTAGACCTAAATAGGAGACCAAGCAGTGGTTGAGTATATGAGAATAAAGACTTTTTTTTAATATCTAAGGCTCTGGCAGTTAATGAAATTTTAGGTATCTATGATTGAAGAAGACGGTGCTTGACATCGAGTTATCTCAGAGTGAAAATATTAATGTATTTATGTGCCCCCCCTCCCCCAGATCGTAGAGAAGACACTGCTGACGAGGCACAGTTCAAATGAAAATCTATAAAGATAGTAAAATCTTTGAGCTAAGTGTTTAGGATGAACATGATCTAGAGGAAGAGGAAGAGCCTTCAAAAGCTAAAAAAAAAAATAGATGAAAAGTTATCATCATATTTTTTTACTAGTTTAAAGCTCCTAGAAAGAGATTAAGAATTAGGTATAGGAATTATGGGCACTTTGCGAAGAAATAGATTAGAAAACTGTTCCGTGATTGATGTTTCTTCAATGACCGAAAGAAGACAAATAAAATATAATAGTATGTAGATGGAACAATTCTGTAGTTACTTTTGCCAGTAATCGTTAAGTGAAGAAGTACTGGACTTCGGGGGAAAAAAACGATTTTGATCTCTCAGCCCAGCATACTAAATCTATATATTGAAAATATGGGCAAAACTGATCTGATGGACCAGAATATTTGAGCCTATAGAACGAACATTCGTTCAAAGAAATGATGGTGACGATTCTGTGGGGATTGGCCGCAGCCATTGGGAATGCATGGTTACTAAAAATCAGGATTAATGACGACAGGTGGAGAAATTTTGTCCTATTTGTCTTTTCTACAGGAACTCCCAATTACTTTTTTAAGTAAATATGGCGAACCAAAGGAAAGTCCGGGACCATCAATAACCAGGAGAGTTCCTGATGAGATCAGGTTTCACAATCAAGATCATCTGATCCATTTGAAAGATGAAAGACTGCAATGTGGACAATGTCATAAGACAATAATAAATACAGATGCTTGAATTGTAAAATAGCACTTCACTAGAAATGTTTTTCCTTGTTTCATTCCAAAAATATGTAATATTTATGTAATATAATAAATTCGTATTTAAAAATAAAATGTTTTAAATATAAGCTTATTTGATATCGTATGTGCCCGAGTGCACCAATGCTCTCCAGACCCTTTTGATGAATTTCAGTTCAAAAAAGTCTCAATATGTTCAAAGCAACAAACATAGAAGGGATAATTCAATATCATAAAAAAATGAAACAAAAAAGTTGAGTATATATATGTTAATGAAAGAAATAGATTCCAAAGCCTCTTTGATTTTGGCTAGCATAGTAAAACAGATGTGGTAAAAATTGTTATGGATTATGAAATTTTCATCAGTCACCTAACTTAAAAAAAAACGAGATTTGACTAATTTTCTGGTATAGATGAGCTAATAATGTAAGATAAATTTAAATGATGCAAGCATAATCATATAAAATTATACGAGTAATAATATAATCTATAATATCAAATTAATCTCATACAAATTATGTATATAAATGTTTGTATCAAAATTAAAATATAAAGTTTAGAAACGGAGAGTTTAATTTATTGAAAACGAATTAGTTTTCTTTTATATTCATAACATTAACAATGAATTGAAAACATTCAACTATAAATGACATGGCAATTTTACAAAAAGTTGGGTGCGAATATTTTGATTAGATGAGAATTTTTTACTTTTGGCACTTGGATTTGTATTATACAGTTTGTAATTACAGTCACTATTCAAAAAACATATATACATTTATAATTTTAAGCAAAATAACATTATTAAACCAATATAGTTAGATATCAATGAAAAATATTATTAGTATAATAGATATTCTAAAAAATGATAAGTTATAAATAAAGAAAAATTCTTTATAAATACCTAGTATTTAAAACAATAATAAGACACACAAATCGAAATTTCTTTAGTATTGTATAGCAGTGTTGCGCAAACTATTTATATTTGTGAGCCTTATATAGTCAGAAATCGTAATTTTTCTTAACTGAATAAGAAATACATATAAGAATACAAATAATTTAGCGAATTAATACAGTTTTAATGTATATAATCTATAATCTAATTTTAGTTTAAAAATGATAGTTAACTAATAATAATTTAACATTAAATAGGAACTTGCGCTTTCTTAGAGTTGCTACTATGTTAGAATATTGGAGATGGTAAACCTTAAATAATTTTTTGGCTATAAGCGTGAATCGATAATTTGTTTTATAAATTTTAAAAGCCAGTTTCTCATAAGTATTTGATGTAAATTGAAGTAAAACTGCCATTAATTTTTCTTCAAATGGTTATAATTATTTTCAATAACCAATAAAAATTTAAGAGAAATCAATATTTCAAAGGGATTAACAATTAATTTTTTGGAATATTAGAATTTAAAATATCAAACGAAAATGGATCTCGAATACAACATAATACTTATATAAAAAAATTTCCTAATTTTTTTATCAATTTTACTCTTAGGTTTATACTATTATAATGAAAATTTGTTTTTAAATAACTAGAAAACTAAAATTATTCTTGATTATTTTTAATTCTGCTAATTTTAAAACATATATTTCCTTGCATTTTTATGTTAAATTCAAATCTTAAAAAAAAAAAAAAATAGTATTTTACTTTTACTGTTATACAAAAATTTCTTGAAAATTTTGCGATTTATAATAATAGTTTACGCATGACCCCAACGTTTCTCATCATAGTTTGTGCACCACTGATATATTTTAAATATAAATAAAAATAACATTTTCTTATCAATATTTAGCCCAGGCAAATTAGACGTCTGCTGGCCAATAAATATGCACAAGCTGGAAACAATTTTAATCGACGTTAGGCATTCCAAATAAGAGTTATATGTGTTTGCGACGGGTTTTGGCTGGTGAGAGTATAAAAACCACGAAAATTTTGGACTTTTTTCAGATTTTCGCTTATAACTCGAAAAACATGCGTACTACAGAAAATTTCACAACGGTAACCCGAGCCACAATGAGATCGGATCATGTCCTGTCTTGGAGTTGTGAAAATATCTTCAAATTTAAAAGTTTTAACAAAAAAGTGGCTTAAGGTTGTTTCGCGACAATACTAGCAAAAAGTTAATGCTAGAATATATAGAACAGACAATAAGGATTCATATTTTCATAAGCCCAAAACTTTTTGCTGTTTATGTACCGTATATAGCCGATCCCGTGCTCGTTTGACAAATCTAGCACCATTGTAAGAGATTGAATATTTTTATATTAAAATGACAGATAAAATACATATTAAAAGTTAAAAAATTTCTATAAAAATCGTTTTGTTATTTTTTAACAAATGTTATCAATGCCTTCGTTACACCTTATGAAAATTATATTTTTTAAAAAATCTAGGGCATGCGCACTTTATACATCTTTCGCTGGTTAAATAAATGCGGTGTTGCCAAATTGTTTTTAGTGTAAATTTTTTTTATACATTTTTCATTATTTATTCATTATTATTTCAGAAACTGTGTTGTAACTATGAATCAAAATTGTCTTAAAATATGTATTGGTGTAATGTATAAGAATCTGAAAAATTCTATTTTTGAAATTTAATTTCTCCGGAACTATATTGTTAATAAATTTTATTTTGCCACCAATCGATGCAGAAGTTTGATTAATTAATAATCTGTCTAAATTTCAAAAAAATCCTAACAAAACCCATTTGGCGGAACAGCTACCTTAAGTAAAACTTCAAGCCAAAACAATTTCCTAGAAAATGTGACAAGAATCAAGTTTCTAGGATGAGTTGTTTTTATTTTATGAATGAAAAACTGCAATTTTTTAAAAACTTCAACCTCATTGCGGCACGGTTTACCGTTGTCCAATTAAGATGAAACTTTGTCAATCTCATTTTTTGGCCAATTGCCAACTATTATGAGGTTCAGCACCAAAATTCAAAGAGTGGTTTCTTGTGACCACCTAATGAGCATATTCAACTTTTACGCTAAGTTGGTAAAAATTGCTTATCTTTGACGATCGATTGTGGCTAAACCGCTGAACCGATTTCAACAAGTACGCACACTATTTGACACAAAATTTTATGCTCTTTTATTTGGTAGGAGTGAAATTTTCTGTAGAACGAATGGTTTTCGAGTTATAAACGAAAATCTTAAAAAAGTCCAAAATTTTCGTGGTTTTTAGGCCCTCAAAAATTTAGCATTAGCCAGAAACCGCCGCAAACTCATTTAACTCTTATTTGGGATGCCTAACGTCGATTAAAATTATTTCCAGCTTATGCATTTTTATTTGCCAGCGAGGCCTTTTTTCGGTCTAATTTACCGGGGCTAATTATATTTATTTTGTTTCTATTTCTTAAAAAAATTGCAATAAATATCATAAAAAATAGTATCAAACAAAAGAAGGTAATATATAATGAATAAATTTTTAATTATTTTTTCGAATAAAATGAGTTAACTCCCGATTGTTTTAAAAGAAACATTTGATCTACTGAATGAATATTTAAATGATTATTTAAAGATTTTTTCTGAGCAAATTTTAACGGACATTGAGGGCATGTATAAGGCTCGGAATGAATTCTTAAATGCCTTACTAAGGAAATTTTTTGAGTAAATTTTGATGAGCACACATGACAAGAAAAGGGCTTTTCGCCAGTGTGAGTTCTTATATGACTAATAAGAACTTCTTTACGGCCAAATTTTGATAGACAATGTGGGCAAGTGTAAGGTCTCTCACCTGTATGAGTTCTTATATGTTTTTGTAAGTCGAATTTCAAACCAAATGTCTTAGAACAAGTTTCGCATTTAAAATGTCGTTCTTTTTTATGAACAATTCTTATATGTTTTTTTAGATTGTTTTTCAAAGTGAACTTTTTATGACATTCTTCGCATTCAAAAGATTTGTTTTCTGTATGTAACTTTAGATGTTCATTAAAAGTACTCGTCGTTTCAAAGATCCTATAACATTTTTCACAAAAATAATGATTTTGTCTTGGAATATCGGAGTATACAGGGTTCAAACAAGTTTCTTCTGATGGAGAAAGTAAAATTTCTTCATGTTTAGCTTGGGAATCTTCTTTAACCAATAAGCTATTTAAAAGATTTACTTCTATTTGTGGCCGTTTTATTGCAATTCTTTTGTCCTTTTTGGATATAATTGGATTTTTTAAAATCGAAGGTGCTTTTTTAAAAATTTTAAATAAAGGAGATGTTGCTTTCTCATCTTGTTCTTTCTCCTCATCGTTCTTTGGAAATGATTCTTTTTCAATATTTGTTGATTTTTGAGCTTTTGAAGTAATAGAGGATAATATAATTTCAAGATTTCTTATCTTTTTAGGGTATGAGGTATTTTTTGTATTTGCCTTTTCAGAATTATCAGAATCTAATTTTTTTTTTATATAAATATGTGTATTTCCCATTAATTTGTATTCCATATAATTTGTAGTGTCATTCATATTCTGAAAAAACAAAATAGGCAAAAATTAACACAAAAGAATAACATAAACACATAATTATTGTATTTTCTACAACTTATATTGAAATTGGTAGCTCTATTGGTATACTCTACACTATTTTTTTATTTTTAATGCAATAATTTCTATGACCAAACAAATATAATAGGTGATTCTATTAATAGATCTTATATTCGTGAGAAAATACAGAATTGAGATATTTTTTTGTTTCAAGGTGCAGAGAGAAAGTTGTTTTTAGAAAATGTCTGTATGTCTGTTAACTAGACGGCGTAAAATTTCAAGCGAGATAATTTATCGAAAAAGTCAATTTTTTTACTCGTAATAAATGTATTTCAAATTATAAAAATGGAGGTTTTTCATCATTGTCTTATGAATTTGTTCAAAATTTGTTTAAAATTAGTGGTCCGTGAGGACCGTTGGACTAGACCGATGAAAAAATCTTTATAAAATTTTGGATAATTTATAAAAAATGGATAGACGCCGGCAATAGATAATTCTGTGGATGTTAATGGTAAATTCTAACTCCAGACAATCACAAGCAGATAAGAAAGAGGTGGTTACAAGCTAACCTTTTAACCCTGAAAAAGGAACAAAGATCTTCCGAAACGTCGATTTTTGATCGACTGAAAATGATGTTCCGCTAAATAAAATTATATTAGAAATTTGTAATTTCGTTATCCTTGGCCTGGTTGCGTTTCTATCATTTTTTTTATTGAATTCTACCAGCACGCCTCCAAAATAAAATAGATGCTTCTAATTTATTAGATTAAAAAAATGTGGTGTTTTGGATATGTAATGGAAATTCGTCACTTGTTACAAGACCACATTTTTCTACATACATATTAGAAATTTTGAATTTTGTTTACCCAAAAAATATGTACATATTATAAAATAAGATTAAGGGATACTTGAGAAAGAGTTAACATGTTAATTAGAGTGCTCCTTATTTTGGATATTTTCGAATATTTACGCTGACAGGGGCTCATATAGTTAGAAATAAATAAAAAAAAAATATATCCCCCAAGTTTCAAGTCTCTATCTCAATTTTAACCTAGTGCTACACAGCGATTAAGTTTCCCATCTAAATAACATGGGGGTTTTTGACATTGAACGATCAATTTTTTATTCCGGCCAAAGTAATGGTTCAAAAATTTGAAACTCTGTAGACTTTATCCTTATAATAGTGGCTATCCCTCAGAATTTTTACAGATTTTTAGCTATTATAATTTTGGAGTCTATAACTTACTAATACTAAGATATAGCAGTATTTTATCTAGATCTAACTCCAAAATTGTAATAGCTAAAAATCTGTAAAAAATTCTGAAGGATAGCTATTAATATAAGGATAAAGTCTACAGAGTTTCAAATTTTTTGAACCATTATTTTGGCCGGAATAAAAAATTGATCATTCAATGCAAAAAACCTCATGTTATTTTGATAGGAAACTTGCATCACTGTTCGGCACAGGTTAAAAGTGAGATAGACTTGAAACTTGAAGGATATTTTTTTATATTTATTTCTAACCATATGAGCCCCTGTCAGCGTAAATATTCGAAAATATCCAAAATAAGGAGCACCCTAATATTATAATGTATAGGTCAATAAAAAAGGGTGAAAAGCACTGGCTTACACGAATATTTAATTCTACAATTTAATTACGAAATAACAGATCACTTAATTTTTCTTTATTGTGACATACCCACATTAAGAATATCGACTTATCTTTTTGAATTAAATTGATTTTAATTAATAAGATTTAATACATTGATATTAATTTGAATATTTTTTAAATTATTCTAAAAATTGTATTTTTTCTCTTTTGCAGGCAAAATTATCTTAAAATAGTAAAATAAAAATATATTAAATGTTGGAAAGTGATTACTGGAGATTTTTATAGTAAGATAGATTTAAATCTGACATGATTATTAAATAATTTGGTCTTTTAGTAATAAAAATAAAAGTTGCTTGAACATAAATAAAATTTAATGTATTATATTGATCAGTATTACTCACATAAAATATATTTAAATATTAATTGGTAAAATACAATTGTTTATACGCAATTATATGCGAAGAGATATTTTTGTTGATGTAAAATATCAGCATTTAAATAAACATGTCAATTATATCCGGGTGAATGATAAGAGGTATAAAATGTCTAAATTAATGAGCCCGAAATCATTTCCTTTTTTCGCCACCAGGGGAAATTGCAAAGTTATTTGAATTTCTATCCTTAAAGTTATTAAATAAAGATATACAATTGTTTTCCAAAATATTAATATTAACTAGTATTGACAAGTGTATGGGTGAAGGATAAATTAGTGTTATGCTTAGTTTTGTCAAAACAACTAAACAGATTAAACTGTGTTAAGAAAAAGAAAAAAAAATAGATTAAAAAGTAAAAATATTTTAAGACTCGGTACATAGACCCCACCCGGACCTGAACGTGACATTTTTTTTTTATGGGGGTATGTTAAAAAAAAACTTTGAAAAATATTTGTTAACTGAAAAAATTAATATTTAATTTAATTTAATTTTTTTTTTATTTCGCTTTTATTTATAGGTTTACGTGTTTATCCTTAGTATCATTGGAAAGTAAAAATGTATGTGATTGTAGTTTAGTTTATTTTTTATTTTACTACCTTATCCATGCACTATATTTTTTTTTCATTAAAATAATAATGCACAAGCCCAAAACCACAGCGATTGGAGAAATAACAAAAAAATAAAACCCATTCTGGCCAACGTTTTCTACTTCATAAAAAACACACACTTATTCTATAGTAAGGGGCCCGCTTCAGATTTTAGCTCCATGGTCCTAAATTTTATGTTTGTGCTACGACTCGGTATACTCTCGGGCTAGAGTCGCCCTAGTAATAAATAAACTTTATTATAATAAACTATCAAAATTTTATTTTCTTAAATTGAAAGTTTTTTTTCCCAGGGTAGCAGAATTTTTATATATTGAAGGGGACAATAAAAGAGTGTGTCTTCTGCTGGAATTATAAATTTTATTTATTTATAACGAGTTATAATTATAATATAATTGTGTCTAAGTGTGTCTTCTGCTGGAATTATAAATTTTATTTATTTATAGCGAGTTATAATTATAATATAATCGTTATAAAAAAATAAAATTTATAATTTCAGCAGAAGACACACTCTTTTATTGTCTCCTTCAAAATTATTTTCTAATTTAATTTTCTTGTGACAAATTCAATTATTTAACTATTCTTGAGATAAAAACTTTTATTGTGTTTTCAAATAAATAAAATGATAAATTTAATTGAAAGTAAAAATGGTATTATTTATGCCCATATTAAATATGACGACGACTTAAAATCTCTATAATAGATATTAAAAAATAGATAAGTATTTTCTGAATTTATATCGTAAGTTCTAAATCTTCGAGAGCCCTAAATTTATTCAGACCTTCGCATTAGATATATAAACATTTTGGCATCAAAATGAACTTTACAAAACTTTCAATTCTTGAGTTATCGCGGGTATGAGAATCCAGATAGACGCAGCTATCATAATGAATTCCAAAATAATTGCACAAATTCGAAAGACGTGTACACCTAATTCCAATAGCGGTTCATCCCTCGTTAAAAATGTTATATTTTAAATTATTTTAAATATTTATTCATGTCGTGTTTTTATGATGTCCAAAAACTTATTGATCGGAAGGGTCTCCATATATAGGTACAAGTAAATTACCAGACTATAGACCTTAAAGGATTATCCTCTTTGTACTAGACTTACCTGTAAAGATGAATCATTATTGGCGTGTTATAAGACGCATTTGTCAATCAGAGGTTATATATTAAATAAATGAGTGTAATGTTGTTAGAGTTCGTGGCTGTGATGAAACTGTATTAGATGAAGGAGGAGGTGTCAGCCAAAGTTGGATGCGCTGGGTTCAATAAAACACCCTGAATAAAACGTTTCGGCCTGAATTTATTTGGCCATCTTCAGTTAATTGGGAGTTATACACAAAATGCGGTACACATATGTGATCGAACCAAGCCTTGTCAAAAATAAAAATTGTAGATTCAGAGGTTCAGAATGAATGTCAATCATTGTTCGATCACATATGTGTACCGCATTTTGTGCATAACTCCCAATTAACTGAAGATGGCCAAATAAATACAAGCCGAAGCGTTTCATTCAGGGTGCCTTGTTGAACCCAACGCCTCCAACCCTGGCTGACACCTCCTCCTTCATCTAATAAATGAGTGTAATTAAATTTTACAGTTTATTAAACTTGAACCACAGTTGCAAATTACAATATATATAATGAAGAACTGAATTGACCTCTCTAGCTTCAGAACTTTTTTTTCAAAAATGCAGAAAATCAGAAAAAATCTAAGTGTCACACATCATATGGCCTGAAATTTATTGTTTTAATAAACTGTATCTCTGTAGCAATTTAAAACTTCCTAGCTCCAATTTTTGATAATTAAAAATTGCCAATTTCTGGCTAAGAGTATCCAGTGATGGTAATAAACATTTTCAGTTTTACTCCAATTTTTTATTGAGATTACAAAATAGTTAAATTTTAGCTAAAAGTGGAACACACATTCTAGAAGCTTAAATGTTGTTATTTTATTAAAAAGAATTTATATCACTTAAAATATTTATTAGTAGCGAAACATAGAAGGCATTTTCTAGGGATACTCATCACTGTGATTTTGCTTAATTTTTTCAACAAAATAAATTTAGTGATAATCCGACCACATGTTCGGATCCATAGGGGGGGGGAGGGAGAGGGGGGCGATCGCCCTCCAAGTATTGGAGAACTAAATTTTTTATAAGTTTATTTAAAACTATTAAGCTATAGTTATTTGGAGCGAGGGAAGCTGGTAACTACTGACATAAAAATGTTCAGTGAAATAAAAAAATTAAGTTTTTATAGTAGTATTTTCTTCAAATTACATCAAAAAAATAATAAAAATAAAAATAAAACTTGGTTGCTGACGCTCCCCACTCCCCCCCCCCCCCCCCCCCCACCCAACCAGATGTCAGTATCCGCGCCTGTCCGACCCATAAATGCAACAGTTGTGGTTTTTCGCTCGATGCTGCCCCCTAGCACACCATATTTCAAATTCGCTAACCCACTCAAAGAAATATTCAGATTTAAAATTTAATACATATAGCGTAGTGGTTAAGGTTAAAGATATCGATTATCAGTTCAGGTAGAAAATATTCATCAGTGAAAAAAATTCAAGGGGTTTTGTTCTGACTGGAAAATTTATAATTTTTTTTTTAATTTCTTGGGGGGGGGGGGGGGGGGGGGGGGGGGGGGGGGGGGGGGGGGGGG